>OX376372.1:153915252-154037111 GCA_947369275.1 Nemotelus nigrinus | reverse complement strand
CGCGCACATTTGAAAATATTTACTCACGCCACACCGTTTGACACTTTTAGTCCAGTGAAATCCGAATTATAAACGAAACTTTGGAAAAATTAGGGGAAAGCTGAATTTTGGTGTGAATCTTGGCACTGGCATGTAGAACAAAATGTCAAAAGTCCCCATTGATCCGAGTGCTGCGTTACTTTTTATACGTGGTCAAAGGTCACCAAAAAGGACCTTTCCTAAATATTTCAGTAACGGTCACGTCTTCAGAAAAACAATGTATGACGAATCTGTAGCTTAGGAAATTTCCAACAAAAAAAATTTTTAAGTTTTTCTTGTAGCCATAACCGTTTTTGAGATATATTGATCTAAACATTTGCTACTAGCAGCATCCTCTTTCTCAACGGCATGTTGATTTTACCCGATTTTGATTACGACTTGGAATGTTTGTGAGTTTTTTTTTCTATGCTTAAGAGGCACATGAAAAAAAACATGTTTACCAGCTTATCTACCAGACTCCAGGGTAGATGGAAAAGTGTGCTCCGAAAAGTTATCCCCTTTTCCTTTTCCATAAAATGGTATCCTGGAGCTTGCTTCCCAAATCTTCAGAAACTAGCTCGTTGCCTACTCTTTGCCCACTGTTACTCGGATCGATGAGGACTTTTGACATTTTATTCAACATACCAGTACCAAAGTTCACACCAAAATTCAGCTTTCCCCTAATTTTTCCGAAGCACCATGTTAAATGTCCCCGGACTATTTTCAGTATTTTTCAGTAGCTCCGACCCTACTGAAATTTCATCGTACTTACTGAAAGAGGGGAAATTTCAGTTTTCAGTAAAACTGAATACGGAAACGGTTTCATTGCAATTAGTCGCGATTAATCGCAATTAATCGTAACATGGTAACAGACCTTTTAGTATGAGCTTGTCATGATAGTGATAGACTTACTGCTGCTTCGTTGGAAAAGTGCTGCCAGTACTGAACATTTTCATGAGTTATGTTATAGGAAATACTATCAGGTAATGGTTTTTGTTGCTTTGGGTAAGAAATGGTTGATATGATACAACAAAAAAGTGTATGAGATCTTTTCACATTTTTTGGTCACTCAAAGACAATCTTTTCGAAAATCAGTTTTTTAGCGGTTCTGATGCGCTAAAAATTTTTTTATGAATTTGCTGCCAAACCTGTAGCTACGGCATGCTCTGAAAGTAAAAGCAGAAAAATCATGTACCCTCCTGAAAAAAGGCAATTAAATTTTATGCTATGTCGGGGTCAATATTGATATTTTCAAAGATAACCAAGCGGCTATTATGTCCCTTGCTGGTCCATGTACAGTGTCCATGATTTTTTCTGAATGCCGTGAATCTCTTAGGGAGATGTCGAGACATTCGGTTGTTCAATTGATTTGGGTACCTGGACATAGGGGCTTTCAGGGCAACTGTGAGGCCGATGAGCTAGCAATGCTTGGAACTTTGCTCCCTGAGGTCTCTTGCTCCTTTTGAATAGCTATACCGATGACATCGGTCAAACTGGCCATAAGGCAAAAATATCTTGAGGACGCTAAGAAGTCCTGGGCAGATGAATCTTCCAGTGTGATAACAAGGCAGTCCTGGGTATCCATGGATGTGCATCGCACCAGGCAGCTTTTAGGCTTAGCTCGAAGCACCCTTCGTTGCACTGTGGGCGTTCTAACGGGCCACTGTCTTATAGGGCGGCATGCACAACATTTGGGCGTAGAGTTTAATGACTTCTGTCGGAGCTGTGGCTCTGAGGATGAGGAGGAATCAGTCCTTCACCTCATGTGCCAGTGTCCGGCTTTGGCAAGGAGAAGACTGGCGGCACTTGGTGCACCCTTTCTCTCAAATATGACGGAACTGTCTCTGGTTAATCTAAAGGGGATAGTTTGGTTTGTCAAAGGAAGCAAATGGTTTCCTGACTTTAGTAGAAGAGAGTAGAAGAGAGTCACTAAATATTATGGCATCACAACGGGCCTCTCTTGTGCCTTTGTGTGCTGGTCGTCAGGCCTCTATAGATCGGCAGCGACGTCAACCTAACCTAACCTAACTTAACCTACACAGCCAAAGTAAAACTGTCGAAATTTTATATCGGCCAAGAACGGTAATCCTGTCCCAATTCATCTATATTGTTAGCATCCGAAAATTCTGTTCACAGGAACTCCCGACCAGATAATCAGATGCAATTGAAATTCACATTATATATTGTTCTGAAGTTGGAACAGCTCTGACAGAAGCGATTTTGAAATATGGTAGTGGTGCCATCTTGAAAAATCTGCGAGAAAAATAACTGTTTTTTGCCCTAGAAATTACGATATAATCACAAGATTTTAACGAAATTTACACAGCAACTGGACTTCACTAAAAACCACATTTGGTATAAATTTTATTGAACAATTATGTTGGAACTGCCAGCTAAGAAAATTTCGGTTTGTTGAATTTTCAAAATTTGCACAGCAAAATAAAGTATTTTGTCCTATAGTTTCCAGTGCAATCATGCAATTTAAAAAAAATCCATAAAGCAAATGAACCTTACGGTTAGTAAATTTCGATAGAAATTCAGTTGAAAAACCGTTAAAGCGTTGCCGGCTATGGTAGTTTTTGTATTTTTTTGTAATTGCATTAAAAAGCGATGTTATCATTAAATTTTCACAGGGTGATGATATTTTAGTGACAATAAGCAATAAATACTTGGATTTTGAAAATTTCAAATCTTTTGCGGATGTTCTAAAGTTCTTTATATCGATATAACATCCACCAGATCAAAAAAAAATGCTGAAGGGTTACTCAGCCTTAATATGAAACAGATTAAGTATGGTGCTATGAAAGGGTTGCCAGCACCAAGTATTTTATATTTATATGGAAAACATCAGAGTTCTGATAATTTTTTGGATGGCAACCCGAACAAAGTTTCTATCCATGTAACTTTCGATGAAAAATTCGTCGATGATGTTATCGTGTCAAAGAGCACGTGTGGTAGAATATGCACAAAAAATCTGCACGATCCCTGTACTTTTGGATTACTCTTCTTTTTTTAGCTCCTGCAAACATTAGTGTTGTTTGTTTACTCAACCAAATAAAGTGTACAAAAAACAAGAACAAATTCAAGAATGTTTCTTTAAGCTAAATTAAAATTGCATTTCTACATGTCAGCAGACATTTGTCTGGTTATCAATTCAAAATGGAACTTATAAGGAAAGAAAAAAATCTGAGTGAGATGTGGATGAGATAATCTCTCAGCAGACGGAGATGAACATAGAATCTCATTCTTTCGCCTACACTCAAAAAAATTTTGGTTGAATTTTACCCTTATAATAGTAGGAAACTGGTTTCCTACTATTAAAGATGTAAATTTACAAAAGTACGTAAAAAGAATATTTTTTTATGACTAAATGGTGTAATTTTACCCTAAATAATGATGCAATTTTATGGCTTTTGCGCAAAGGTGAACAGCAAACTAGTAAATTTACACTCTTTTTGCTTCAATTCACAAAAAGCTGTGTATTATTCAGCTGGTATGACGCAAAAGCAAAAAAATGCACATCGAATGGGTAAAAAAATTTGTGATTCGTTATTTTAAACGAAAAAATGAATATATTTCCTATTATCAAAGTATTAATTATAGACCCACTTTTAAGAATCTACAGTCACAACGAGGTATGTAACAGCGTCAATATAACTTAATAAGACTCCGTTAAGTCTTATATGGATTATAGGATTATGAAATTTGGCTTTCAGCATCACAAACGCTTATTTATCCATCGAAAAATCAACTCCAACACTTGAACCCCATTCGTATAATAGGGCCATAAGCTCAGCACGCTTAGCTTTTAATTGGGTGCGCATATCCCCTTTAGAAGCATAAACTTTTCCGCGTGCTTCTTAGTAAAGCAAAAGTCTATTCATGACAAGATTCCAGATAAAGGGTCCAGCTATCGAACCTCGAGGACTTCCTCTCACTACATTGAACTATACATTGTCATAGTCATCGGACTATACAGTATAAATACCTCGCGTCCATACTCTTTTAACATCTTAAGAACCTCTGGGCAGCTCTGGAAATCAAATGCTCCTTTGAAGTCCACAAAAATCCCCATTACAAATTTAGTCCAGTAACTTTCTCGTTTAAGTCCGATAGTTCGGATGTTTTGCTGACTTGTTTATGGTGTTGTCCGAATGAATAATCCAAGCTTGCAACGCTCGAAATCAAACGCAACCTTAGAAAAATCTAAAAGAAAAATCGCGAAATTTTCGACTTTTTTTTAATTTTTGTCAATTTATACCATTTAGGACTTGTTTTATAATAAACTTTATCCGGTAAATTTTTAAACTTTACTAAATTTACTACAATTTGAGACAAAATCGTCTTTATGAACATGATAGCTTTCAAAATACAGCCTTTCAAAATTATCAATTTTATTTAAATTTTGAAATTTTTAGCAATAGTTTGTAGCTAAAAATTTCAAAATTAATCAAAAATAAATAAATTTTGGAAGGCTGTATCTTGGAAGCTATTAAATCTACAGAGACGACAAATTGTAGCAAATTTTACATAGTTTAACAACATACAAAATACATTTTATTGTAAAACAAGTCCTCTATGGTATACATTTTATAATTTTTTATAATTTCATTAATTTTTTCGATTTTGTCAAGGTTGCGTTTGGCGCTCGAGGTCGTAAACTTGGGTCATTCATTGCGGCAACATCATAAACAAGTACGCAACTACCGGATTTAACGCAAAGGCCAAGGTCTGATGTATAAGGTAACACACTCTGTTTGATATATAATTTGACGTTGTACCGATGACACTTCATCGGAACAACTCACCCGACGAAAATCGTATTGTCTTTCAGGTATCCAACTTGATAGACGTATCTCGAGCCTTTGGATAATCAATCTCTCCAGAACTTTACTAAATGCAGGAAGAAGAGAGATGCACCTGTAAGATCTTGGATGATATCTTACCTTATCGGGGTACTTAAGAAGTACTACTACCCTAGCCACCTTCGAAGCTGTCGCGATTCTTCCACTAGATATACATTCCCCCTAGATGCGTGCACATAATCTGCTGCATTAATTTAAAAAAAAAAACTCAAGCACCTGAACCGCTAGAAACACTAATGTTCGAAGAACAGTAGAAGAATCGTGCACGTTTTGAGTGCATATTTCACCACATGAGCTGCTTATTACGGCCAAACTGTTTCAAATGCCACGTTTTATTTTGGTCTCAAAAATGCATTATAACTCATATGGTGGAAGGTTTCAGATATTACCACTGGCATGAATTTCAGCGTTTATGAGAGCAAAACACGGGTTAATTATATTTGCTTATTTCACATAATTTTGAAAGCAGCATCTCATATAACATCAATGAAGAAAATGCTCAGTGCCTGCAGCACTGTAACTGAAGTTGGTGTTTGGGGCTGCGATCCGAAAAATTTGCAGAACTTTGGGAATTGAAACATCGGTTATTTATTTTCATTGTAAATGTTTCCGGTATGAATACCAACTGTAAGCATTTATTGATACAAAAATAGCACAACCGGCTCGTGCTGGTAACCTTTTGCCAGTATCAAAGCCAAGAATATATCACATCTGCTCACGTTGTTATATTGCATTCGAAGTTATAAGAGTATAAAGAAATTTAGAGTTACCTGCAGCGAGTTAATTCAAATAATCGAAAACTTAATATTTGCTGTTTATTGTTACTACAATATCATTGCCAGTTGAAAATTCTATGATAAAACCGCTTAATAGAGATATTGCAAACAAACACAAAACCAACAATAGCTGGCAACCCTATCGTGGCTTTTCAACCAAATTTGGTCTGAATAATGTCTATAATAGGTTCCATTAATTGTATGAAATTCGTATTGATTTCATGACTGCACTGGAAGTTATAGGGCAAACAGTTTTATTTTCCTGAGCGAATTTTCAAAATCAAAGACACAAAAATAACCATAGCTGGCGGCACCAATCGAATTTTTCATCCAAATTTCTATCGAACAGAGTTTAGAGTAACTTTTTCACATTTCATAGGGCAAAAAGCAGTTTTTTTTTCTTTGTAATTTTTCAAGATGGCACCACTGGCACAGAATCGCCCGCATTTCAAAATCACTCTTATGAGACCTGGTCCTATTTAAGACCAATATATTCTGTAAATTTCAATTAATTCTGCTCATTGGATTGTTGATGCTAAAAATATAGGTAAATTTGGCAAGGGTTACCAGGCGTGCCCGTTGTACCATATCAAATTTTTTACTTTGGCTTTATAAACAAAGCATAAGATTTACATATGAGTGGCTTTTTTTTGAAGAAGAAGAAGAAGAAGAGAGACGATGATTTGGAGGTTTTCACTTTCAGTGTCTGTCCTAGCTACAGGGTTACCAATACGCTCATTAAAAGATACATAAATTTACAATTAAATAAAACCAATATGTCCTGAAAATTTCGTAATGATTGAACAGCTCTGTCAAAAGTTATCGCAATTTACAAATTTTCAAATTTTCCCGTTCTCTTTTTAGGCATCCAGCGCACTCATGGGGTTTCAAAATTCCAAAGCATTATCCGATTCGCATTTAGAACACGTTCGAAATTTATTTCGTCAACTTTATTTTTGCAAAAATTATTTGTCTACGGAATAATAGGTATATTCAATATATCACTATGATGGCCGCCGACGCCAAAGAATTAACAATAATTAACATTTAGTGAAACCATATACATATATATATATATATATATATATATATATATATATATATATATATATACATATATATATATATATATATATATATATATATATATATATATATATATATAGATATATATATATATATATATATATATATATATATATATATATATATATATATATATATATATATATATATATATATATATATATATATATATATATATATATATATATATATATATATATATATATATATATATATGGAAATATGAATTTTTGGCCGAATCGATTTGAATACTAATGTTCTTCAAACATTAGTAATATCTGTAGCATCCACTAAAATACCAGTAATCGGCCGGGGGTGTCTGGACATGGCTCAAATATCAAAATATAGTATCTACAAGTCAACCCTGATTTTTTCATGATATTATCAGAATAAAGCACCGTTTCTCAGAAATATTAAGGCGACATAGCACCTTCAAATTGAAAAAAAAAATGTTATTTTCAAAGGCTTGTTTTTAATTGAATAAAAAGACATATCTTAATGAAACTTTTTACACATACTTTATATGTCTTAGACAATATAAATAAAATTGTTAAATATGTTTTGTGGCCCCTTGTCGCCTGTTACAATTTTTTGAAAAAACCACCAAAAAAACCTGGCGTGCATGATAACTGCCCTCAGGAAAGTCTGACAAAAAAAAACAAAAACGGGGTTTTGACCAACATCAAAGCGGCCTTAGAATGAACTAAAAAAAACGAATTTGGTTGAAAAATAACAAAATGGCGGCGTTTTTTCGAAAATCGAGGTTTTTTTTCCCCAAAAATCGGCTATAACTAAAAAAGTTTAATGCCGATTTTCTCATCCGTAGTTCATTCTGAGCATTATCATGTGCAAATTAACGTGTTAAAATTTCAAAACGATTGGATAATATTGTTTTTCTTAATCATGCACGCCAACTTGAAAAACGTTGTTTCGAGAAAATCGCGTTTCAAGTTAAAATTCAATATTATTTGCAATAAATCTTATCGAAAATTAATCTGCGATGCTTGGACCGTACAATACACCTTCTTCTTGCTCATACTCCTCCTCTTCTAAAGATTTTTGCTCCCTTCGAGCAGTTCTGGCCTCTTTAGATGCCTCAGTCGAGTGTTTTTCCGCCTGGTTAGTTCTTGCAGCATCTCTATGCTCTGCATGTTCCAGCGCACATTGGCCAATTGTAATTCCCATGACTTGCATTATTTTCAAGATAGCCATAAATCCTTCATTAAATGTACATACAGAAATATTTGCAGCCATATTTAGTACGTTTTTCCCACAAAAAGTATGTTTGGGGGCCGAATTCCAAACACAAGAATTATAGCTTTCGTTATTATTCTGCGCAAAACTGCCCAAGCAACGCTTTAATAAATCTTCTGATGATAAGTCATCATAAATAGGCTTTAAAATTTCTTGTACCTCATCATCTAAAGGTGGAGGAAGCTTCAAATTGTTTAATGCATTATCACCCGCTGCCTCCGCCTTGCGCCAGTTACACCAAGTCGTTTCTCCAACAGGACAATAACAGTGTTGAGGGTTCTCATCAGTTGAAATTTTGTGGTAATATGCTGCCCAAATTTCCTTGCGCATATTTTCAACTGAATCAGGATTTCGTCGTATAGTTAGGCCATAATACGTGGCTAAATTTTTCATTAATTTTAGTGGCAGGTGAATTTTTTCGGACCTTTTTTTGGAGATTCTACACTTTTTTTAGAAACATCTTTTACAGCAATTTTTTTGTTTTTTTTCCAAGGCTAGCTTATTTTTTGCTTCTTTTAAAGGAGATGACTCACTTATCTTTGTCTACACTTTGGCTTAAGTCGATGTAGCGATATAGCGAAGTGAACGAAAATCATAGAAAAAATGATCTTGGGGCGCTTCGCTATATATACTCATAAAATTTTTTTGTTTTAGAATTTCAATTTTATATTATTAAAATCATGTTTTAAAACCTTCATTCTAACATATTCAATCAAAAAACAAAAATCAATTTTTAAAAATTTGGAGGTGCTACGTTGCCTTAAAGAAAAACTGTGATAAAATCGAGAATCTAAGAAAAGATTCACCCGTTTTTGAAACTCTTGCACTTACGAAAAAATATCACACAAAACACATCCAAATATGGTCACAGACAATTTTGTTATGACTTTTGTTGATTCGAAGTAGTATTTCAATTGTGAGTGAGATGAACAATGCTAAGCTGCTGAACGTTTTAAACATCATTCTGAGAACTATACACGTTTGGAATCTTATTTGTGAGTATTTGAAGACCAAAAAGGCAGAGTACTGGTGAACGGCTGACTACCAGTGACTTTTATTGAACATTTATCAGATTTTTTTTTTGTTATTTTTCATTTATTTGATATTTTCTAACCAAAAATATCCAGAAATAAAACATTTTTCGGCGACTAACTATGATAATTTCATGCTGAGATTTATCTCACTCATTTCTTGAGGATTACACTCAATTATAAGAAAAAATGAATTTCTAGCACCATAGCACAACCCCCCGAGATTTAAAAATAATTTTGCCAGCGACTATACTGCATCTAACATTTGATTTCTTGCATTTGATTCTTCCCGGTGTATTTCTAGATACCTTTTTTATATGAAATTATTTATATGAAATTATTATAAGTACAAGTCAGTCTACAGACAACAAACTTTACTCTACAACAGAACTATGGTTTACTTCTTAGCTTCGATAGGCGAATTATTGTTGCTTTTTTGCTAAGAAAACATTCAAACGAAATCACACTACCGTAATTTTAATAAAGTTTTTCGTGACAAAACTTACTTGGAAAAAGTTTCAGCTTTCTTTATGTCCAGCGCTGACGGCATACCATAACATCCTCCCTTATAATGCGGTGATCCTTTTCGATATCTTTCCAAGTTATCTTGTGCGCCAGATGTTGTGGCAGTTGGCTGTTGTTGTCGCGTATCCTTCGCCGACCACCACGTATTAAATCGTTTCGGCTTGACCGGTTGCAATATCGGGGTCGGTATCGATTCGGTGACATTTGAATTAAAGTTTACTAAGATTCTAGAACTACTCGTAGTATTGCTTCCTTTTTCATTTCTATCATTACTCACTACTACAGCATGAGAATGAGTTAAGCCACTTAAATTTTGATTATAAGAACTAGTATTGTTTATTCTATTATTTTTTATCAACAGGTTACCGTTAAAATCACTAATTTGTTTATCAACACCCGTTAGAGGAGTTATATTGAAATTTTCAGTATTTTTATTATTTAAGTCCCTAATTACGCTAGAAGAACTATGTTTAAGTCCATTGTTAACTATTTCAATCTTGGTTTTCGAAGTCAGCGCGTAACGCCGTCTCCTTCGGGTTCTCATAAATCCATTCCTTTTTCGTCGGAAGCGTTGAAGGTTGCGCATCATTGGCTGATGTTCGTGCTGATCCACATCGGTATAGAAGTGGTTTGAATCTCGATTGCGATATCGGTTTCGATTGATATCATCTTCTTGAGGGCTTGAGCTCCGGTCCACTCTTGCCCATGTTGAGGCAAACAGTCGAATTGTTGATCGAATGAAGTGCCGATCGATGGGCATTTTCACCGGACGCAGTGCCAAGAAACCGACAGGAAAGTCTTTGAAGTGATGAAACAAAACGTGGGATGATTTGGTAATATTTCTTCCGAAGTGACTTGAAGTTCGCTTAAGTTTAGTTTTCGATTCATTTTCAGCACCCTTCGAACTGTTCACGCTGTTAGGATCGATATAGTCTCTATAATCGCCATTTGGTTCCTGGCTGTTTTCTGTGGGATCGGACACCCATGCAGAAAAATGACTATCCATTCTTTGACCATCGTCTGTAGCAGGAGCTTCTACATTTATCGATGTTGTTATTCTGCTCTTTTCGTGCAAATTCTTTAATACTTCGTTCACTTGCTCGTGGCGACTCAGAACATTTCGTTTGCTTTTAGTCGTCTTCGCTTCGACACTTTCATCGTCATTTCTAGTAAAACGAAAAATATACCTCCCCGCACCGGTCACTTCCGTTAAAAATGATTCGATGAATTTCTGTTCTCCAAGCACTTGTTGTTCGCGTTGACGCTGCATTCCATGCTTCTGCTGTCTACTTTTACTTCTCCCTCCACTATTTTCACTGTGCCTCCTTCCCACGTCCAAACCTTCATAATCAGCTTTTCTCTCAACGAAATCTTCCAGATGCTCTCGAAAATGGTTTCCTTCCTCTCTACGACTGTTACCGTTCTGGCTATTTTGTGGCGTCATTTGCTTCATTGCCTCCGGATATTCCACAACACCCTCATCAAATGTCATTGGCGTTGGATGAAGGTCGAAAAATTCCGTTGTGCTACTTGTATCAGCCCACAGCCAAATAAAGTGGCCACCGTCCATATTCAAACGTTTCGCTTCGGTCATAATTTTCTGAGCCGCGTTAACATCGCACAGAAGCAAAACAATACCACGTGTGGAACGGGAGATTTGAGCGAGTTGCCTGCAAAGAAACAAACATAAAAATTTATTGACAACATAACGTCGTAAAAGTGATTCTTTTAAAATATGATATTTTGTAACCATTGTGTGAAAATGAGCTAACATGTATAAAGTATGTCTGTTACTGACTGCATGTCGTTAGATCGCGATTCATTTACGACCGGTCATGGGGTCATTGATCTAAAATTTTCGCAACTTTTCGGATACATTTTAAATCTGCATAAAGCTCTAAGTTAGAATACAACGTATACGCTCAAAAAAATTTCACCACTTAACACTTATTTAGAATCACTTTAAATCAAAAGTTGAAATCACTTTGAAATAAAAATCGAATCTTATTTGAATTCCACTTTATTATAAAAATTTTATTTTCAAATCAAAATGTTTCATCATTGAATTAAAAAGAAACGTATATGGCGCCAAATCATATTTGAACATTTTTTATTCAAAAATTTTCAAATATGATTTGGCTCCATATACGTTTTTTTTATTTCAAAGTGATTTCAACTTTTGATTTAAATTTGATTCTGTTAAATGACATTTTTCTGAGTGTACTTGTTTGGTTTGATTTTTTGACAAAATACATACATAAAAGCTTTTGTTAACAAATTTTGAGCGTCAATTGTACGCGTAGCAAGCTTTATCTTGGTCTGATATAATAGATTGAAGTAAATTAAAAATTTTATTTCACAGTTATAGCCATTTGTATGGGATTTAAAGCTATTCTTAAACCATTCGAACTAGTTTTCCGTGAACATATCAAAATGAATTTAGGCGGAAAATGTCCGAAAAACGGTCAAAAAGACAAAAAACTTTCACTAATCAAACTTTTTATTCAATTTCAATTATCCTGACGATCAAATGCATGCACAGGAAAACATTTCTTAAAGTATAAAAATCACTGATGAAACATGTATCATGCTATAGGTGTGAAACCTGAACCAAACAAGTTGTATATCTTCAAAGAACGAGTTTTTCTATGAATGATTGGAGCTGGATGGCAACCAATGTTGAATAAAGTATCGAAACAACCTGTACAAGTTGATTGACAAGTTAGAGGTTCACGTTCACACAACGATCACCCGGCGAAAAGTCGATTTAAATACGGGTGCAACGAAAAGTTGAGCCTCAACTACCCAACAGCATATTTGAAGCAAAAACTGAGGTCCAGAGTAGTGGCAGCTCTGGCTTTCAGACTTAGGGAAGCACAAGCAAAATATGTAAGCAAATAATGTAGATAAGCATACTTACGAAGCGCGTAGTAAACTATATATGCAATTTGATTTTAAATATCGTGAAAAAAATCAACTAGGTATTTCAATGCTGACCATATTTGTACAAAAAGTTTGTGATTGATTGTCAACACCTTATATGTTCCTACTCACTAAGATCAACAATCTCAGAAAAGTTCAAATTATGTATAGTATTTGAGAGCAAAAAAAAAATTATTAATTTCTCTAATTTTTTTTAAATTATAAAAAAAAAGTTAAGTTGAAAACATATTACAGACCAAATAAGTGGTGAAGATTTTTAAATAGCTCAAAGTTGAGGATATAATACATCTTTCAGTAAATTAAATTAGACTGCCAATACCGCAACAAATATAAATTTCTTATATAATTTACAATAAAAGTGCCTAATATAGTTACTTTTTGCGCACAGTGGACTGAGCGAAATTAGTGGTCTTGGTTGCCAAGAATCAATAAGATCCTTATTCTGCTCAATCGATCCAGATGAAAAAGACTGCCACTGTAGCAATTTTAGTTAGTTAGTGTAAAACGGGTGAATATCCAATTTTTGAAAGAGAATCTATTCAAAACGCTCTCACTTTAATGAGTTTTACGTTATAATTTACTCTAAAAATTATCCTTTTATCTATCTTTAACCGACCTTATTAATACCGTCAATACAAAAAAGTCAAGTCAAAAGAATTATAACAGGTGCGTTTTTTTGCGAAGAAGGCATAAAAAACGTACCTAATGTAAATTATAAATGCTAAAGAAAGCACTTCAGAAATTCAACATAGAAACAACAGAGGCGAAAGCAATCAAGTGGTCATATCACCCAAAACACCTGCACCGAGAAACTTATTTTGCGAAAGTAAACCCAAAGCAGATCCGAAAAAATCGATCTGGGGAAAATTGCACACGAAACGATTTAACTCCTACATATTCTCCACATCATCATGACAATAACTTGCACCGTACATACACCATTCGAACAAAGCATAAAAGGCATCAAATCAGAAGGGGAACAACTCATAAGAAGAGGAGCAGAAGAGAATCTACAAATTCTGTAACGTAGACCATGACGGAAAACAGAAACATAACAGAGACGCGGATTACTTTCCAGCGTCAACAAAGCAATCAAGTGATCGTTTCATCCAAAGCAGCAGAATCGAAAAACTACGTCTTTTGGGAAAGTGAACCCAAAGCAGACACAAAAAACCGATCAGGGGGAAATTGGACACAAAAAAATGTAACTCCTACTATTCTATTCTCCACATGAACATCACAATAGCTTGCACCGTACATGTGTACTTGTGAACAAAGCAGAAAATGCATCAACTCCAAAGGAAAACGGCTCGTAAGAGGATGAGCAAAAGAGAATCTACAGATAAATAATGAGGGGAAACAGCAGCATAACAGAGACGCTGCTAGCTTTTCAGCGTATGAAGTTCATTCATTAACAATGATTTTCGGGTCGTTCAGCGGGTGGATGGAGCAAAGGTTTTATGCATTTCTCTATCCAACAAGACGCTGTGAACTGAGCCAGCGTCCGCCATGCTATTTGAGTACATTGATTGTAACATTTAAGTAAACCTATGCGAAAATAATGAGTTTTAGCATTGAAGCAAGATCACTTCAGTGTTCTGTGTAGTATATCTCAATGAACTGTACGTTTTGAATTGAATGGTATGCAGTGCCTGTAGTTTGTAGAAAGACGTTTGAGTTTTCATTGCGTCGCTGTAAATTTACCATGGAAGCTCTGTAATTGGACTGTTATAAAATAAAACCATTTTAAAAAAACTCTAGCGCACCTGAACCGCTAGAAAACTAATTTTCGAAGAAATTGTCTTTGAGTGACAAAAAGATGTGGAAAGACGTAATACACTTTTTTGTAGAATCATATCAACCATTCCTTATCCAAAGCAACAGAACTCAACTATAACACAAATTTTATTTATTTATTTATTTATTCAAATCATTATAGCTACATGTTAATCTTAAATAAAAATACAGAATTCCTTTTTAAGATTTAAAGCTCACAGCCCACATAAGGCAAACTTGTGAGTGGGTGCGGCGTTACTTGAACAGTTTTAGCTATAGCTTTATAATAATACAATTGAACATAATTAATATGTATACAAACTATCTAATTATTCCATGTATAACTTATACTCATGAGTTGCATTATGAAACTTAATTTTTAAATAATAAACACTGAACAAGGACTATCAACAATATACTTTTTTAGGACTTTCCTGTAATTTGTTACATTAATTGATTCTTTAATTTCAGTCGGTACTTGATTGTATAATTTTGGACCCAAATTACATGCATGCCTTGACGTTCTGGTCTTCCTATATTTTTGAAGAGCTAGAGGTCTCTTGACTTGTGAACGAGTAAGATAAAAAGAGTGCTGAATTTCGAAGTCATTGAGATGCAAGTAGACGTATTTAAGCAGTTCATAAACAAACAACTGACGTATATTAAGCACATCAAACTCAGAAAAAGCTAAAGTGGTAGAATAGAATTTTGATTGTTTAATACAGATTTTTACCACTCTATTTTGCAAATTTTGGAGAGCATTAATAGTCGCGGAATATGCTGAGCCCCACACCAAAATTCCATACTGTAATAATGATTGAATTATTGCAAAATACACCATTTTCATTTGTTGTGGTGGAAGTATATATCGAAGGCTATATAATTTATACAAAGTTTTTCTTATTCTCCCGCACAAATTTTCAACTTGAATATCCCATTTCAAGGAAGAATCAATAGTTATACCCAAGTACTTAATGGCATTGGCTTCTCTCAAGTTAATATTATTAACTTTAATATTAAGTGACCTGTTGTTGAACGATTTTTTCCCAAAGCAAATGTATTTTGTTTTTTCTAAATTTAGGGCTAACTTGTGCTTACACAGCCAGTTATAAATAAGCTCCAAATCACGATTTATATTTGAAGCAAGATTATTCTCGTAATTATCACTATACAGGAGTACCATATCATCAGCGAAAGATACAATTCTTCCTTTAATCATGGTTTCTTCAAATTTACATAGCTCATTCACATATATAAGGAAAAGTATTGGACCCAAAACAGTTCCTTGAGGTATTCCACATATGACTGCGAGATTATCACTTATGGATTCACCTATCCGAACATTTTGATTTCTGTCAGATAAATAAGATTTTATTAGCAAAAGAGCATTACCTCTCAATCCTACATTTCGAAGCTGGAATAAAAGTATATCGTGGTTTACTGTGTCAAAAGCTTTCTTGAGATCTAAAAAAATAGCTAGAGCTTGTCGGTTGTTATCAACTTCATTATTAATAAATTTAGTAACTTCGTATAAAGCATCTGAGGTACCTTTTTTTGATCTGAAACCATATTGATTAGGAGCGAAAAAATTATTTTGCTCAAAATACCACATGAGTCGAACTTTGATGCATCTTTCTAATAATTTACTCAAGCTTGAAGTAAGGGAGATCGGACGATAGTTACTCGGATCTAGCGGATCCCCTTCTTTATAAAGCGGGACAATAGTTGCATGTTTTAGCCTGTTTGGAAAATCCCCTTTAGTCAAGACCATGTTAAATATAAATGTTATAGGTTCAACAATTAATTGGCCACAATTTTTTAGTATTTTTGTACTTATTTTATCAAAGCCAGACGACTTGTTATCTTCAAGATTTCGAATACGCATAAGAATCTCAGAGCTATCAATAGGTTGTAAATTCGTAATAAAAGTCGTGCATTCATTTTGGTGCTGTATGGAAGAATTATTATCACAGATAATCCTAGAAGCAATATTTTCACCAATATTTGTAAAGTGCTCGTTTAGAATATTGTAAATTATTTCCTCGTTTTCAACAACGTTTCCCTGCTTGTCGTTCATTTGTTTGATTCGTTGCTTTGTCGTACAACCAGAAGTTAATTCGTTGATCTTTTTCCATAACTTCCTTGGATTATCACGTAATTTTTCTATTTTTTTTTTAAGAAAATTATTCCTAGCAAATTTAATTATGGAATTGAGCTTGTTCCTATACCTTTTATACTGCGTTTTCAGAGAATCATTAAATGGTTGATTTCTTATTAGCCGTGCTAGTTTATCCCTATATCTTATAGATTTGACTATTCCAGGGGTTGCCCATGCTTTTACAGGTGTCAAACTTGGCTTTAATATACGGGTTGTTTGCTTCGTGGACTGTTCAATAGCACATTCCAGGATTGTATAAAAATTGTCGAGAGCCCTATTGACATCTTCGCAAGAGTATAAATTTAGCCAACTCTCCCTGGCAATAATGTTTCTTAGTTTGACGTAATCTAGTGTGTGAATTATTTGAGTCTTTTCAGAAATTCGCCCAATTTGAGTATTTTTAAAAGTTATCTTAGCCAAGACGCTAAAGTGATCAGTAATGTTTGACTGATAAATTGCCGGTTGAAATTGACATTCATTGGAGTGTTTGCAGAAAATATGATCTATACATGAAGAACCATTTAAAGTAGCCCGAGTTGCCCCAGTTAAATATTCATTAAAACCAAAGTTCATTAAGGTATCAACATAGTCTGAGCATAGACGCGAAAGTTTGTAGTCTGAAATATTAATGTTGATGTCTCCTAAAACAATATGGTTTTTGTATTTGCTCAAGCTACTTAGATAACCATGTAAAGAGTGTATAAAATTAGTTGGATTGAGGCTAGGTGATCTATAGATACAGCTGACAATAATTTTCACATTATTTGTGATAGTGAGTTCTAGTGAAATATTTGTAGAGTCAGTAATAAAATAGTTCAATTTTTTAAATTTCAAATTGCTTTTAACATAAACTGAGACTCCATCGCATTTGTTTAGCATGCATTCTTTAGTCAAATGATGAAAATGTTCAGTGCTGGCAACATTTTCCCAACAAAGCAGCAATAAGTTTACTTTAACAAGCTCATACTTAAATCAACTAATCCTTTGAACTTCGTTCTCATCGGAGGATTTCATCGAAAGTTTTAGCGGTTAAACGTTGTTTGAGGCTGCCATCCGAAAAATATTCAAAACTCGGAAAATTTGAAAACTGGTTTTTTATTTTTATTGCAAATGCTGTGTATATGAATATGTAATTTCAAGCATCTGTTGATGCAATAGTTACGAAAATGGCTAAAGCTGGTTACCCTGTGTCCGCAGCAAAGCAAAATATATACCACATCTGTTTCACGTTAAGTTAAACCCAACCAGGTAATTTCGTTTCGATTGAATCACTGCGCTGGAAGTTATACGGGTGAAAAAAGTTTTTTTCAAAACTATTCAAATTTTTAAAGCGTTAATATTTGTTGTTAATTTTAATTCCAGGATCGTTCCCATATGCAAATCTAATGACATAATCGCTCAGTAAAGAAATTCAAAAAAATTAAAAAAATGGTCATAGATCGCAGCCCTTTAATGATTTTTTAACAAAATTCCTATGACATTTGGTTCTTTCATATCAAAGTCTATTTACTGCATAAACTTCGTTTTGATATCATGACTGCACCGGAAGTTATCGGGGAAAAACCTTTATTTTGCTGAGCAAATTTGGAAGATTTAGGAGACAAAAATCACCATAGCTGGCAACTCTATTTTAATTTTTCAGCCAAATTTTCACCAAATGTTATCTAAAGTATGATTGTATAAAGTATGCTATGTGAATTTTGTTTAAATCTGATGGCTGAATCGGAAGCTATAGGCCAAAAAGCTGTTTTGTTTCTCAGTGATTTTTCAAGATGGTACCACTGCCACAGGATTGCCGGCATTTCAAAATCACTTCTATCAGACCTGGTCCTAGTTAATACCAACAGGTGCTGTAAACTTCATTATGATCGGATAATCCGGTCGCCAGTTCTCGTGAACAGAACTTTCGAGTGCTGAAAAAAGAGGCAATTTGGTGATGGGTTGCCGTTCTTGTGCAACTCAGAATTTTAAAAATTTCAATTTGACATGATGCACAAACGTTAAAATTTATCAATGATTTGAATTTTTTTGTCAAAAATCAAAAATTTTTCAGGAAGGTCAATGATTTGAAGGCTTTATTTTCAGGAAACTGCCACAGCTACAGGGTTACCCGCACTAACTTGAAAGTCCATTTATGTTAAATTTTAGTCAATATCAATACGCTCTGCAAATTTCACGATGATCCAATGTTTTATCAGAAGTAATGACAAATCAAAATTTAAAAAAAAAATCCTTGCCTATTTGTAGGCACATTGCACCCACACACGGCTCAAAATTTCCAAGTTTTTGTCATAAACAAGCTAAAAACATAACAAGTTTTCATTCCCAATACTTTTTTTGAACGAAAATTCACGCTGCTTGGAAATATAGGGTACTTCAAAATTCACTAGAACACTCGGCGCCGCCAAAAGGTTTAGAATATCTATAATCATTTTGCTGATATATATATATATATATATATATATATATATATATATATATATATATATATATATATATATATATATATATATATATATATATATATATATATAACTATATATTTATATATAAAGAAATATGCATTTTCGGCGAAACGAATTTAATACTACTTTTCTTCGAAAATTAGTAGAACAAAAATAAAACCGAAATTTTCCCTGTAATTTCTTCCCATATATATTTCTCCTTATGTTGTTGTAACATTTTGAGCTTATTTCATACAATTCTTTCTGCAGGGTGGCGTAAAAGTTTCTGCTTTTCTATATGAAAAATCAACCCGAATGGGAAAATTTATATATTGGGAAAAAACTATCTTTAAAAAATTTGAGACCCACTTTCATTTTCCTTAATCTTACACAGCTTTGATTAATGTCTGTATAAAGGAAAAGTAAAAATGTCGGTGATGATACCAAAACAATGACTGTTTTTTAATTCGAAGAGGATTAATATAACGAATGCTAAAACCTGAAAAGCTTTGGAATGCTTCAACGGATCGAACTGATAATAATGGTAAATAGTCAAATTTATGTGAAAGTTTCAAAAAGCGAATTTTAGACTGTGTTGAAAAGGAATGAGGGCATAATTCATTCTTATCATATATTATGTTGTTTCAAGCGTGTAAAATATTGTACAGGATATACTAAAGGCAGAAAAATTTGCGCCAAGCAGTAGTTTCTGGCCAAAAAATTTTACTTCATCCATTTCCATTTCCAATTCGATATTTTTTTTACATATCAAACTGCCGAACTGCCGAACTGATGTTTATCATAAATTCTATGAAACTATATGAAAGCCCGCACACTAACCGACACAACACAGCACAACGTCGTACGATATTTGTCAGATTGAATTGAATTCGAACATATCAAACGACCCAAAAAAATTTCCTGACGTGTCGGGGCGTGACGTGTTGGTCAAGTGTGCGGGCATTTTTTTGTAGTGCCAGGTCGTGAAGTTTTGGAATAGTGTGCGACAAGCTTCAGACATTGCAGGGGCCTTCAACAATGTCACTGTCGCGAGTTTCATCGATGCCTTAGTTCGATATGAAGTGGATAAAACTCTGGTGACCTGGGCATCGGTCGTGCTCAAAAACAGGAAAATTGAAGCCACCTTTTTCGAGACCAGTGTGCAGAAAATAAACGGAACAAAATACTGGAGAATTGAATGGCCAGTAGTTTTGGTGTAGTGGCGTATGCTGATGACATTGTGGTACTTGCCAAGGGTGCGCTCGCAAAAACATTGTAGGACTTTATGCAATCGGAGCTGGACCTTATCCAAATCTGGGCCACAAAAGCCGGACTTAGGGCAAACCCGACAAAAGCCGAACTTATACTGTTCACAAAAAAATACAAGGTGCCGGCTATTATCACACCTAGCTTCAACGGAATAACATTAGAACTGGACCAAAAGACACTGAAGACAACGGAATAACAATGGAACAGACCAAAAGACACTGAAGAAGAGGGCAGATTACCCTCGAAATATCGATATATGTCAAAATAAAAATAAATTTAGCTTCTAAAGGAAAAATTGGTTTAAATTAAAAAAATATTGGAACTTGTTTATAGTGCTAAATATTTGGGCCTTATACCAAACAGAAAACTGAACTGGAGGGGGGGGCTAATATGAAGCACCGTATAGGTATATGAAGCACCTCTGTCCCTGGATCGACTGCTCAACCTCAGCAGAAACTGCTTGGGAGCGACGGTCGGCTTGCTCACAGGACACTGCCTTACCGCATCACAGGCCAATAAAATTTATGCAACAGGTGCGAGTTGGAAGAGGGCACCAGCGAGCACACTCTCTGCAATTGTCCGGCCCTAAATAACAAACGCCTCAGGATTTTTAGTTCTTACCTCTTTCAAGAGTTAACAGAGGCGGCTAGTACCGTCCCACTGAGTCAGCTGATTCAGTTTAGAGAAGCGGTCACTTAGTAGCTCTAATAAGCCAGTGAAGGGTGATTTAGTAGGTATCTGTATTATGCTAAATCATCAAATTCGTATGGATAACACATATCTCTCAAGTCAAAGAGCCAAAACCGCTTCTGCGCTGATTCGAACCTATCACTATGGGCTACAAAAGTAGAGTGCCAGATAATGCAATCGTAATGGGCGAACTAGAGCTATTTACAAAGACTTCGTTACCGATAGGTTTATGAATTCCTTCGATTAATCCGGGCTGCTTATTAGGCTTGCTTAAGACTTTGTCATAAAGTAAAACTCAGCTTTTTATCACTTTCAACATTGCTAAGTGAAACATAATTGAGGCGATAAACAGAATTTAAATTAGTGGTTTTGCGGGTAAAGCTAATAATTCGACTTTTACTGATGTTAATTTCAAGTTAAGTTTGTTTTACACCACTGCTCCAAAGATAACAGTTAAATTTGAAGGAAAACTGAGTCTGGTTTCTATTTAATTGTGAATTACATTTTCAGATCATCTTCATAGAAAAGGCGAAGAAAAAAACCTAACAATAGAAAAAACCTAACAAAGATCCGATTTGAAAATATTGAATAAAAAATTTCTAAGTCGCACACCGGATGAAATTTGACCTTGTAGCACACCGCATGAAACTTGATTTTTACTGATTTTCGAAGAATATTAATATTAGACTCGTTCCGTCGAAATTTCATATTTCTTTATATGTATATATATATACATATATATACATATATATATATATATATATATATATATATATATATATATATATATATATATGCATATATATACTATATATATATACATATATATATATATATATATATATATATATATATATATATATATATATATATATATATATATATATATATATATATATATATATATATATATATATGTATATATATATATCAGTAAAAAGATTAAGGGAGATCATTTCTGGAGTGGCCGATCGGATTGATCGGAAAACTTAGATATATTTAGCGTGTAAGTCCATGACTTTTAAAAATTATGATATATACATGATTTTTTTCATCAACCCCTATGAAGAGTATATTATCGTTAGATATAAATATTGGGAATGACAGCTTATTATGTTTTATGCTTATTCATGATAAAGAATTGAAAACTTTGAGCCCTGTGTGGGCGCTGAATTCCTAAAGGTAGGCAAGGAGTTTTTTTTCCAATATTGAGGTGTAATCACTTCTGACAGAAACATTGGATCATCGTGAAATTTGCAAAGCGTATTGATGGTGATTAAAACTATAGGCACATCGACTTTTTAGATTGTGCGATCCACTTCAACTACACCTTAGAGAGAGAGAATTGTGGGTTTCTACGCTTAATTGTATCGTTTAGTCTTTATTTCGCTAGCTAATTCGATTAGGTTTAAAAAAAAATGGATGTTAATTTGAGATTGGCAGAAGCAATCTGATCGAAACATTTGACATTTTCAAAATTAGTATCAATTTTGGAAACATTACCTATGTGTCTCTTTTCCCCCAAATGATTTTACCTTTTTTTGGTTTGAATATATATATATATATATATATATATATATATATATATATATATATATATATATATATATATATATATATATATATATATATATATATATATATACATACATATATATATATATATATATATATATATATATATATATATATATATATATATATATATATATATATATATATATATATATATATATATATATGTATATATATATATGTTTGAGTATTGTATAAGAAGACTTAAAACTTTTCGTTAAGAGTGATATGAGTTTCGTTAAGAGTGACCTTCTTCTCGCAAAGAACATTTGTTCGAAAAAACTTTGAGGGAAAGCTCGAAGCATAAAATTAATGTGAAAATAAAAGTAATTGCATTTTGACCAATTTACCCTACCCTGCAATGATGATAAGTTTGTGTATTTCAAAAAAAAATTTTTTTCATCAATTAATATAAAAACCTAAGAAAACGAAAATTTTATGTATACATGAAAAATGCGGATGACGAGCTCAAATTCGCATCCGTCCCAGTCCATTGATCGAACTTACTTAACGATACGCATCATTATAATGACCATATTATTAGTAATACGTATTTTATTGGCATATTGTGGTTTTTATTACATCACACCCAGCCATAAATGTAATGAAGAAGCTTGCACAATGACTCAATGAGCTTAGATATTAACAAATATGGTAACGAACATACGTATACGCTTACTTGTATGTATGGCCTTTGGTAATCATATATGAACGTAGCTTTTTCCGTTTTCTTATAGAATCATTTCGAAGAATGCGGTTTGTTTTTGACATTTGTATGATATATAGCCTACCAGACCGTGAAAATGTATTCCAGTTCGTGACACAAATATTGCAGCATAAACGCTCTCAAGTCGAATTTCGAGCTCTCGAATAAAAATTTAGTGGTTATGCTTGAAATTTATTTACAAAATACGAAATGGGAATATACCAAACCTAACTTTCAATCAAGTGAAAATGCTTGATTGCTGTTTTTCGTTGCAGCAGAAGCATCTATGAACGTATTAAGACAAATGAACGCTGATAATGGATAAAAGTATATATCTTACAGGAAATAAAGTCTTTAAAAATAAATCAGGTTTCAACGAAGTGGAAACGTGTGATTTCAGTGTCATTGGAATAATGGTTGCGTTGAATTTGGTTTTACACAATGTGATGCAAAAACTTCCAAAAGAAGAAGAGAGAGATTAGCATTAGTTAAAAAACAACAAACTTAAAATCATTTTCCAAGTTATAAATGACAATAAAGCAATATCCTGATTCAACAAAGATATGTATCAAATTTTTTAAATCGAAAATATATTTAATCCTAAAAATAAGCTCAAGAGCTCGTTCCGCGCTCTCAGCTTTTGAAAATTGATTCAACTTAGCTTTTGTAGAATTTCAGACCCGTTTTTTTTTTTGCATTCGATTCCATGTGCACTGAATATTAGGTTACTTAGGTATAAGGATAATTAATGTATCAGCAAACTCAACAGGCATCTTATAGTTTGTATCCATTCACAAAGTCCTAAGGTAATACTGAGAACTTCTACCCAAAACAATGATAATTTAATATTTTTTATTTAAATTGCTCTCCATAAAGCTAAGTGTTAAGTTTCGTCCTAGTATTATGACTCTCCACTGCAATTGAACTTCACAACAATATTGTATAATGCACAGGCACATAATAGTTTCGCTCACCTGAACACATCTCCATTACGAGCAAGAAGAGGCAAAATTGTTGGAACTAATGGTGGCTCTTTCAACGGTCGTCCTTCATTACTGGCGAGAACGATAGTCGACCCGACATCCGACAGCACAAAAAATGAATGCCAATGAGTCTGCAAAAGAATAACAGGAAACAGAGAGTTAGCAAAGAACGAAAAAACCGATACTTAATCAACTAAGGTTTGCGTGCCTACCTGCAAAAACAAAGCCCGGATAGCTTCGAGGATTTCTCTTGCGGATGGCTGCAACAGTGACTGGAACAAGGCTTGACCCTATTTGCCGACAAATTTTTCAATTTCGTTTGTTAATTGATAACGGAAAACGAAATCCAGAAACTATGTCTGGATCGTACTCACCTCACGTTGAATTCCATGGATGTTGGCGATGCCGCCTTTTGCCCATAGAACCGGTACTTTCATGGCATTGCCAGACAGAACGATTGCACGTGCCGATTGCCCATCACCTATCACAACTATTCCAGCCAAAGGTACCCGGTCGCTTTGCTGACACAAAGACGTCAATACTTTCACGGAAAATCTGTGAATAACGAAAAACGATATCAGAAGCATTTCAAAATGGTTTGCTCGAGGACTAAGGGATTAGCTTTTGTCTATTCTGATGAGTAAATTGTACAATAACATGGTTCAATCAGTGTTTTCGTTCTTTAAAAATTATCAACATGCAATAGTGAAATAAACCATGAATGAAATAAACATTTTCTATTCTATTTGCTCAATTAAAATAATATCTCTCAAGTCTTTAGTAGGCACATATGTCTATAAATCGCTGTAAATCTCTTTTCTAGCCGAGTTTATAGAAAAGATGTATTAACAAGAAATATAATATTTAACTGAAAACTACTCCAATGTCTTTGTTATCAATAATCGATTCAATATCCGTATCCTCGACTTACGAAATCGTCGTGATACTCCTTTTTCGTCGATAGAGGTAGACTGATTTTATTTAGATTTTCCGTCAGTATATTTTCAGGGACCAATTTATAGTTCTGGTAAAACTGTAATGTTCAGCCTAGTAGTCAAGATGAGTAGTTATATTTTCGCCTCTAAAGCCTACTATTATCTACTCTCGGTTTCAAGTGAAATTTTCGTACAAAACTTCACGTGAAATTGAGCAAGAACGGTACTTACTTCTTTTGGAGAAAACTTGCTGCTTTCTGTGAAAGAAGCAACTTTTGAAGCAACGATTGCTAAAGCAATTAACATACATACAAGATAGCGGACTTAAGGTATTATTTTTCGACCAGTCGAGGCACTTTTCTCGACCAATAAGTATCTTAGTACCTATCAGATTGCATGTCACGACCGGCCTTTTATAAGACGGCCGTGGATTAGTTCATTCTTTCAAGCTAAAAAGTAACTGTTCCCCAAATTTCGCACAATGCACAAAATTATTATTCTGAAAAACGAAATAATTGAGGTGTGTAGCGGATGAAAAATATCACTTAATTCCTTATCCAAACAAACTTTATTGCAAATAAATTCAAAGTCAAATAACCGAAAATACAATAGCTACTTAATTAATTTTACACTTTCATTGAATTCACTCACTTGACGTAATTTAATTTATGACTTTTACAAATATTTCTTTAAAAACTGGTACGAGATAAAAACTACCGTTTGTATATTGTATGTTTATCAACATACCATACGAAACGATCATTTCTAGGTGCACCTTACATTAGCACTATTAAATACACAATTTTTAATACACGTGGGTTTTCTCGCATTTACATCTATCCGAAGTTCCGAAAGAAAAAAGTTAGAAGAAAGATAGGAAGAAGAATACAATTAGCATGTGCCAAGCAAAATACCTCTAGAATTTGTTGCCTGATATGATCTTAATCGCAATAGACTTTTGTGTAGAGTTGGCTCTGCCTTTTATTGTGTTTTTTAAGTTCTCCAAAGTGAGTGGGGAAATTTTCCACATTTATGGTTATAATGAAATTCGAATCTGTTATTATATAAACTTTTGATCTTATCATTTCAAAAGCTGTTGAATTTAATTTTCATTCATTATAAAATGAGTTGCATATTAATTAAACTCTCCTGACTGAAATTGAATAAAAATTCATGTTTCCCATAATTTTATTCTCACAATAAATGGCGGCATGGTCTCCACTTTCGATTTACCATAAAGTTGGCGGATTCTTGTGTATTTTTCTTCCCATATGTTTTCATGCATAATTTAAGGCGCCATATTCAGTTTAAAAACGTTTATTCTTGCTTTGTAATTTTAATTTGTATATATTTTTAATTCCAATCTATTTTAGTATAAGTTTGATAATAACAATAAAGACAAAAAGTAATATTCATAATTCAATTCGATTTTAGATGTATATGTAGTACTTATTTGCAAAGAGATGGGACATTTGCATTAATGGGACATTTGCATCAAACTAATTTTCAAAACGTAAGTAATATAGTTGTTTTGTTTTGTTTACTATAATTGTTTTGTTTTATTTTAGGGAGTTGCTACAACAGTGACATTCGATGTCAATTAGCATTTGAATTTGAAAATTAAATTGTGCCAATGTATTTTCAATGCAAAAATCGACCGATAATTGAAATACTTGATATTTGACCTGTCAGTAATCAGCAGAATCTCTGCGTTTCCCTATCGTTTTTTTCGAATAAATTACCCGATAATTTTTTTCCAATAAATTACCCGATAATGGAGACTTGTCAAAATTTATCCTAGTAATTAAGTCAATACCAGCTTTAAAGGCTGGTGCTGAGTTAACCGTGAAGCTAAATTTTGACACGTCTCTAATATCTAGCCATTCTTTCGAGCGAAAATTTCGGCAATGGAGAAAAGTTTTCGAGCACTGTTCAATGCTGACGCATAAAATGTCAAAAATTTCCATTTTCGCTCGATTTTCTTATTGGAAAGAATGAACTGTACATACTAAATTGGCTTGAAATGATTGCCATCTTGCCAATGCCATCTGTATTCCATTTTCGAAAGCAGCTTTTGACTGAAAGAAGTAACTTTTCACGCTGAGAAGTGAAGACAACTCTTGCTTATTTTCGAGCTAAATTTTCGCCGAAACAAATTTCAAGTGAAATTTTGTATGAACATTTGACGTGAAATCGAAGACAGTACTATGCTTAAGTTATTACATTTTATTGGAAAAATTATCTTGCGTTCTATGTAGATTTCAAAACCACTTACTTTGAAGATTCACGAAGGAACAAATTCAACTCCAAGTGCAATAATAAGGTGGCAGGAAGCTGTGGAAAATGCAATTTCAAATCACATTTCTCATAAACGTTAATCCCTTTGCCTGCTCAATGCATATTCCATATAGTCCGGGGAAATTTAACATAGTGCTTCGGAAAAATTAGGGGAAAGCTGAATTTTGATGTGAACCTTGGAACTGGCGTGTTGAACAAAATGTCGAAAGTCCCCATCGATCCGAGTGCTGCGTTACTTTTTATACGGGGTCAAAAGTCACCAAAAGTGATCTTTCTTAAATATCTCAGTAACGGTCACGTCTTTTCCAACAAAAAAGATTTTAACTTGTTCTTGTAACTATAACTGTTTTTGAGATATATTGATCTAAACATTTGCTACTAACAGCATCCTCTTTCTCAACGGCATGTTGATATAATCCGATTTTGATTACGATTTGGAATGTTTGTGAGTTTGTTTTTCTATGTTTAAGAGGCGCATGAAAAAAAAAACAAGTAAACAAACTTATCTACCACACTCCAGGGTAGATGGAAAAGTGTGCTCCGAAAAGTAATTAGCCCCCCCCCCCCTCCCCTTTTATAAAATGGTATCCCTGAGCTTCCATCGCAAATCTTCAGAAATGAGCTCCTTTCCTACTCTTTGCCCACTGTTGAACAAGATAAGATTTTTTTTATCCTGTTAATTGCCTATTCTTGACATTGCAAGACCAGCCCTACACCCACACCCTACCCACCCTCGCAAACGAACCACCCCGAAATACCCGGTTTTTTAGTTTTTTTTCATACCGTTTTATCCCATGAACGATTAGGACAAGGTCACGTAATTTCAGGCGCAAATTGGTTTCGAGACGTGCGATGTCCTTTCGGCGCTATGCAATCATCACAGGATTGGTAAAAAACATTATTAGGGCATAGTCTGCAGCAAATTGAGCTCCTTTAGTGTCAAGAATGAGCGTTTACAGAATTATGTGATGATATTATCTTGCTTTTTCATACTCCTAGGGCCATGATATGTTACGAAACCTATTTTCACCTGCAATGTTGTTATTTTGTCCTGCTCCTTCGTGGAATATCCCATACATGGTGCAACAATACAGCTTATTTCCGAGAAGAGAGTAGCGAGCAGATGTCCCTACAAGTTCTATGGCAAAGGGGGGCGGGGGGTGATGGGAACTTTTCGGAGCCCAATTTTCCACCTACCTAAGTTTTTTTCATGCGCCTGAAGAAGAGGGCAGATTACCCTCGAAATATCGATATTTGTCACAAAAATCAATATATCTAGCTTCGAAAGGAAAAATCGGTTTTTTTATTAAAATATTTTTTTACGAGCTAGGAAAAAATTGGTACACATTAAAAACAATCTTTTAGTTGGAAATTTTTTAAGCTACAAATTCGTCATACATTGTTTTTCTCAAGACGTGACTGTTACTGAGATATTTAGGGAAGGTCACTTTTGGTGACCTTTGACCCCGTATAAAAAGTAATGCAGCACTCGGATCAATGGGGACTTTTGACATTTTGTTCAACACGCCAGTACCAAAGTTCACACCAAAATTCAGCTTTCCCCTAATTATTCCGAAGTTTCGCCTTTATTATGTCGGATTTCACTGGGCTAATATAGCATACCATGTGCAGTCAGAAAAGCAAAGAAGCAAAGATCCATCAAATCAACTTGGTATCATACTCAATTCATTTTGTGCTAACATTGTGAGCACATTATATAGCCAACAATGCAAGGCGACTGCAAAATATTGTCGCTACTGTATGTTGTGTTTCATACATTGTGCATGCAAGTAAATAGCTGCACTAGATTCTATGTTTCCATATTCGCTTGTATCGTGTAATTTCTCGATTTGAACAGGTGTATACTTCATAAAATATGAATGGTATACATATAAATTGTATAGAAGAGTTTTCTTTTTCATATAGCGACCAGGTCTTTGTAAACCACTTCCCACTACATTTTAATTTGTTTTGAAATTTGATCAAAGACCATTAATTAGAACTACAATATGGTAATATAATCTTCATTGGAATTTGTATGCTTTGTTCAACAAACAAATCAAGTGTTTAGTGACGTGAAAGATTTGCAGAGGCCAATATTTCACAACGATTTCGGTTTAGTTCCATTCAACTATTGACAAACATTATGTCATTATAACAAAGAAGAAGCGGAGAATTGTACACATTATACATAGAGGTATAAGACATTAAGAGTGGTGGTAAAGAAGCAGTCTGTCTCGAGGTCATCCATATTCACAAATTATTCCGATACAACGAAATATCTTTCGGGGTGTAGATCAGTTGCTCGTTTTGGGGGCATTAACTTGGCGCGCATATTTGAAAAAACAGGGAAATATTAAAATTCAACGAACAATATTCGTAGATTTAAAATTTGAAGGTAATCTGCACTCTATATCGTGGTCGGTCATTGTTCTTCAGTAATGATATTTGTCAATAAATTGAAATATATGGCTTCTCAAGGAAAAATTGGTCATTTAATTAAAATATTTGCTTCTAAAAAGTAGAACGCAATTAATCTTACGGTCGAATTGTTAAAGAACTATATTCCCCGCAAAAACAATTCCCGCAAAAACAATTCCAATTTGATTCTGCTTTCGGAGGCTTATTCCGCAAAACGATCGAGTTTCCCGTATCAATTATTCTCTGCTTTGATAAGCTTAAGAGACGATATACGTTGTCTATGCGATTATAGACAAGAAGGGAACCGTGATCACAAATCAATAACCTTTAGGAGTAAATTATTTCCATGGATATAAGTCGGAGATGTTAAAATTTGTCACAACCAGCGTAAATAACAATTAATGATTTCGAACCGCAAGTGGTCACACCAGTCAAGTATGCACTGTGTGCTGGTGTCTGATGAGAATCAGTGCATGCTTTCGAAACCACTTTGTCAAATAAAAAAATTTCAAGATAAATAAAAATTTTTCAATTTTAATCATCCCGCAAAAACAATTCCAACTATATTATTATCTAGCAACATTTTCATTAATTGCATTAACGCTATTTAACCACTGTACGCAGATTAATTAGAAAATTATTTTCATTTCATTACGTTTGCTTACAATGATAAATCTGAACTTATGTTTTATGTATGCAAATGAGATGCTAAATTTTCTACTACCTCCCTCTTCCTTCTTAACTGGGCTTGGGACCGGCTTCGGTGGAATTAAGGCAAAACGCCGATTTTTTTGGGCTCTTTTTGTTTACAAGAATTCATTCTTCTTAGATTAACCTGAATTTATGATTTTCGAAACCATGCCATTTTAATAAATTTCTTATTTTAACCTATGTTATAATAGTTAACAACACGAATTTTTCCCACAATTATAATTTCTTCTTTGTGAAATGTACGCTACTAATAATCGTAGGTTTTTTTTGCTGTACCAATTTTATTTAGTTCGTCCGACATTTTTTTTTTTAATTCTTCAAACTAAAATCGGTTGCCCCTGTGCATGAGCTTCTAAGCCTACTTCAATGGCATTTCTGCCATTTTGGAATTCAAGAAAAACCGTCAAGTACCCAGGTGTCAGATTCGTTGGCCAGCGGACGAGCACTTGAGTCCGCATCGCACAATTACCCAGGCAGGCAGGAGTGCGTATTTTTTTAACAACACCACATTTCGTTGCCGGTGTTTTGATAGAAATTGAAGGTATCTCTGCCACTTTTCACCTTATCTTATACTTTTTATGACTTAATACACTTCTGAACACTCGCGTCAATATATTTGTTTTAAAAACGCAGCTTGTTCTAGCTAATTTTATCTCAAAACCAATAGCATACTTAAAAATTGTTTGGTTTGTTTGTGTGTTTGATTCGAAATTGACTCCTAGGTACTTAACAGCACCCCCTAAAGCTTGAGAGATGAAGACAAGGTGGGGGAGAACTTGACAAAAAAACAAGTAAACGCTCGAGACACACACCTACAGACATTTACACGGATACCGCTACTCTAATGTCTTATACCTCTATTCCATTATATAAATAAGCAGTAAGTGATGCCAGACCAAACTTTTTACACATGATGGTAAGATCACCTGAGAATAGACTCCGCACATGAAAATATTTCATGAATAAAAATTATTGTCCCTGACAGGAATGAATCACGAGATTTCGATAGTCGATATCACCTATCGTCAAATAATATCGATAACAACAGTCACATTTAAAGCGTTGGCATCACAACTTGAACGATATGATGTATCGAAATTTTCCTATTAAAATACAATTCCATGGTTGAATTTTGCAACTTTTAACATTTTGACAGTTTTTCATCTATCAAATACTATATGTACTCAAAATAACTATAGCGACAGTTTTCATGCCACAAGTTGATGACACATTGATAGTCGTGAAATGATTTCGATAGTTATCATCGTTTGTCGGTTTTCATAGTTCCAAACACTGAAAATATCGGCAGTCGATATCGTCTACCGTCAGTTGTGATTCATGCCAATATATAAATGTAGATTCCCATTCACATAAAAATGCGTTATTCTTAGATTTTCAGATAGGACGTGCCATTTTCGATGGAGGCCTGGGTATGAATCACGAGATTATAGGTCTGTTCGCGTACTTTCAGTCACTGAATTTTACTGAATTTTCCTAAATCATGTGGTGGGGGAAATTCAGGAAAAGTACGAAAACGCTCTCATTGCATATCCTGAAAATTTTCAAATAAAAGTGTCAGTTGTCGGCTTTTGGGAGAACAATTGTGTTTACAAAGTCATCCTAAGCGGCGATCAACTATCGCCACAAAAATATTCGTGTTTCATAATAACATTACGCCAAAAATCGTTTGACAGTTTTCAGTATTTTTCAGTAGCTCAGACTCTACTGAAATTTACTGAAAGAGGGGAAAATTTCAGTATTCAGTAAAACGGAGTACAAAAACGGCTTCATTGCAATTAATTGCAATTAATCGTAGTACGCGAACAGACCTTATATAAAAACGATAGCGATTATCGACCTAGGAATGTCGGCATCATAACCTGAACGATATGATGTATCGAAATTTTTTTTTTAAATATAGCTCCATGGTAGATTTTCGTGACGTTTGACAGCATCTGATGAATGGTAATGACATTTGAAAATTCAAATAGTTAGCCACTAACATGTGATAAGTTTGTCGGTAATTTAATTCACAGCGAAAATCAATGGAAGAGTTAATACTTTTTGATTCTTCATCTGAAGATGATAATGAAAAAGTATTGCGCAGGAATTTGAGAGATTCTAGTAATCCATTGGAGTTACCGGAACAGAAGTAAGAAATAAAGATCTTAAAATAATTCAAATGTATTTTGTAGGTTCATTAAACGTTTTCGTGTAACGAAGGAAGCGTTTAAATATATAGTGAGCGAGTTGGACGTTGCAGGTGCTATAAGCTCCTCTATCCCGCCTATACTGTAGGTTGCATGCACGTTATCGTTGCTGGCGGGGGAGCGTACCAGCATCAAGTAGGCAACGATTACTTGATCGGAGTGGCTGAAAGCACAGTTTCAAAAATTTTGAAAGGTGTAATAATCCCAAGTGGATAAAATTCACTTTTAAGGAGGAGTGCAAGATTTGGTTTCTAGAAAAATGTGGGATTCCAGGAGGTACGATATATGAATATTGAAGGAATATAGTAAAACTAAAACATTTTCTTTCCTTACAGTCATCGGATGTATTTATGGAACCCATACATCTTTGTTGTAGCCGAAGGAAAACGAACAGATGTTTTACAACCGCAAAGGAAGGTACAGTTTGAATGCAATTATAGTAATTATTGTATATTTATAATATGATCAGTAATATTCAAAACCTATTTTTAGATATATGATCATAACGGCAGAATCCTGGCAGTCGACAGTCGATTTGGTCGTGCATCACCTGCCTCATTTGTCTGGGCACAATCAGAAGAAAGGTTGTTTCTCGAACAAAAATTGCAAATCTGGCGCTTCGGTATTGTTGTCAACTTTTTGTTTATTTTCAAAGCTTGTTTATAATCGCATTTTTCAGGTGATTCTAGATATCCATTGGAACCATTCTGCATAACACCTTACCGGTTGTCGAGCGTCAATACACCCGAATCCAACTTCAATACAGTTCACTCTAAAGCGAGATGTATTATTGAACGCTGCATCGGGGTGTACAAAGGCAGATGGAGGATCCTCCTCGACGAACGTAAAGTGAGATACAAACCATAAAAATTTGGTAACGTTTGTGCCGCTATGCATAATATTTGTGTCCGCTACCGAATAAATTTTGATGTCCTGGCGCCATCAGAGGATCCCATACTACATGTTTACTACCACGATATGGGTCTCACGCTAATATTTTTTACTTAGCTCTATGCCTTTAAAATCGTTTGTTACTCTCATAATCTCTAACTCAAGGCGATTAAGCTCTAGCTTTTCTCTCTCAAATTTTTCCGATGATTCAATTTTCTTCTTTTTGAGTTCCAATATTTCTTTTAAAATTAACTGATTTTCTTTAGTAACAGTCAAATTTTCTTTTTCTATCTCTATCAATGAATCCATATACAATATAATGTCTTTATAGAACTTTTTGTGAGTGTTAATACTTAAATTTAACAAATCTGTTTTGTTCATTTTCTCATAATATTTCTTCCCGGGTGTGGAACTTCCTGTTATATTTTCTAAAGACTACATGGCGGGAGCAACGTCATCTAATGTTGAACATATTAATAATTCATTGCTCCTTTCGATGTTAAATTATGCGATGGTGCGAACATTGGGAGACGGCGTTCTCCGCAATTCATTTTCAATGGTTGTGTCGCCATTAATCGCACCAAATCCCCGAGCTGCTATGCCCTCTACGGCTGCTGAAATTCCAGCTGCTGCACTGACCGTTTCTTCGACTGGTGACAGGTGTTGGATTTTGCACGGTCCGCCACCAGTTTTTCTTATCGACCTTTTGTTGTTCCATAGTTTTTTTTTGTTTTATGCTTAATGTCAATGACACATAACAAGTATTGTTTACCAATCTTTCTCCAAGCTGTTTCATTTTTGATAGGTGGACCAGCCGCATTTAACTTGTTTGCCAACCGTCCCCAAAGTTGAGCGTTTCGGAGTGTTCCTTCACTCGTATTCATCTCTGCATTCTTCGCAAGTTTTTCATGTTCCGCCATGAATTTGCTCATTATTTCGAACTGACTAATATTTATTTTTTTTTTATATTCGTTGTATTTTTCCTGAAAATACATTTCCCTTGAGACATAATTTTATAAACTAATCATAATACTTACATTTTCAAAGAAAACAATCGTTTCTACCACTCTTTACCATTCGTCTTCAAATACAAAACTACGAAATGGACTGAAATTATGTCACAAGCTGAAGATGGATATTGATGACATATCGATAGTCGTTTGACTATCCCTAGAGATTTCGATAGTCGCTGCCGTTTTTTGATTTTCGTGATTTCAAATTTCGAAAATTTCGACAGTCGATATCGTCCATCGTCGGTTGTGATTCATGCCCTGGATCTGTGTTGCGATCGCATAGGATGATCTTTCAGCCCTGAATATCTTAGCGTACTCGAGGCTTTTTGTCTAATGGCTGATTCGACCGATGATTTCGGTATACCTATGAAAAAGAAGTATGAGACCTCCGATGGCCAGTTCATCGATCTCGCTGTTGCCCCGAATACCCGTATGTTCAGGTGGCCGAATTAATTGTACACGGCATTCAGCGCCAATCATGGACACTTTACAAGGTCCAGCAGAAGAATGTATAGCCAATTCACTATCGACAGGCATACACATATAAATTGTGAATATTCGATTACAAAGAAGCTATTCAATTACTTGTGAAATAGCCACAACTTCCATCTGGAAGACTCTACAATAAAAAAGAAGACGAAGAAACAGTCTTTGGGTCAGATCACCCAAGAAACTGCCACTGTCGATTTGACTTATTTATTTTCCACCTATCAGTGTATACATAGATGAGCCAATTCTCGAGGGTTGCTCCGTTCACCCACACGCCCTTGCCAGAACTTCAAGTTGAGAGCTCCAAACCTACTAGAATGTCTGCAGCGTTATGAAAACTATCTCAGATAGGATATTAGAAGGACCATACTCTGTCCCAGTCCTCTTAGAAACGCAATACAGTCCTACAGTAGCAGGATTAGTTTGCTATAAGATTGATAGATTAGTAGATAACGACGTCACACGAAAAGTGCCTTAGTAGAGATGGTATAGAGTGCTCTTGTTACCAAACGTTCAGCCAATCTTCGCCAACCTTGTTCAAGTATAAACTGGAAGGCAATATTTTATTTTATTTTATTTATTAACCAAACAAGATATAAACAATATAAAGAAAATATTTGAAATAAATATGTGTAAACGAAAGTTAAATAAATTAAATAATTAACATGTAAATCAATAACAATTGATATATTGTATTTAATGTGTAACAATTTTTTCCTAGCTCAAAAAAAATATTTTAATAAAAAAAACCGATTTTTCCTTTTGAAGCTTTTTGGACAAATAGTTGGTAATTAGTATAAGTCAATACTTTAAAAGTAAGCTCTATAAGTAACATACATAAGTTAGATTAAGATTAGACCGATAGACACTTAATAAGAGGGCAGATTACCCTCGAAATATCGATATTTGTCACAAAATTAAAATATATCTAGCTTCAAAAGGAAAAATCGGTTTTTTTATTAAAATAATTGATATAAAACAAATAAATAAAATATTGTCATATAACTTAAGATAAGGGGTTATAGATGGCTTGGCAAAGGAAGGATTTGAATGAGAATTTGGAAATCGCTGGGGAATACAGAAAACTTCTACTGTTAAATATTCTGCAGCATCTATTTACCGGCTCATTAGCTGCGTAAGTACTAGAATGTGAATATTCCTTAAGTAAATGTGAGGACCTGGTGTTCCTTATAGGGCTATTTAATACAATTTTACTATTCAGGAATTCAACGTTGATAACGTCTCTAAGGACGTCGAATGTGAAGCAGGCCGAAATCATCTTCCTTCTGGATGCAAGTCTCGATAAGTTTAGATGATCCAGTCAAAACTCATAAGGAAGAAGGGTATAAAAATCGTAAGGATTGTATAGTTCTATCAATGCAAAAAGTAAGAACTGTTTTTGTATGGACTCGAGTCTGTTACTGTGGGTTTCAAAAACCGGATTCCAGCAGATAGAGGCATACTCGAGAATGGTGCGTACAAGTGAGTAAGTGCTCTTACTTGTCACCAAAACACTACCCCTGACAGTAGTATCGGTTCAATCACTGCGGTATAGAATCAAGTCACAATATGATACTGTAAACCTCAATTCACTCCTCTGACTTTTTTACAGCAGTACGTTTTACGAAAACCTTTTACGCTCTCTCTGCTATATGTATATTGGTTCAATAGCAGCTTTGAATCGAGAATCAGTCCTAAATATTTGACCTATTGACCCAGTTCGATAGAGAACACGTTCAATTTCATTAAGTCAAATTAAAGAACTGTATACTTCCCTGTAGACGGGACTAGCTTTATTTTGCTTCGATTCATATTCAAGTTGAACTCTCGGCTGAAACGTGAAACTATGTAAAGAGAGTCATTCAACCTCTCTAAAAGCATAAATAGTTACTGCGGATTTTTGGAACCACTTTGCAGCTGGCACGGTTCAGCCCCACCAGAAGAGTATTGATCCTAATGATCCACAACAGAGGAGAGAGGGCTCCACTTTAAGGTGTGGTTTCACAAATTCTATACCGTAAGTCATCATTCTAAAGAATGAAGATACCACTTGGTTATTAAAGATCTGGTCGATAAAAGCTATCAGTGCAAAATATTCAGTACAGAGAGACTTGTTGTTGTTGAAGGCACCCTCACCGAAATGTTTCTCAACTCAATAAATGAGGACGTGCAGAGGAATTTCAATCGTCTTTTCTCTAGCAAAAGCATGATGTGACCGCAAAATTAACATGGGACCATATTGACTTCTTATTGTAATAGCCAATAATCTTTTCTAGAATTTCAAGCAAGACGGGCCTAAGAAATATTTGAAAGTAGTCTTGAGGCTTAAAATGCAAAACACTTCTTGCTTTAGGAATAAATACAACTCTAGCTTCTCACCAGCTGATGAGAAGCTCGCATAATATTTCACTCTCAGTCATGGTAGCGTTGATTCTGCTAAATGTCAACCGGAAAAACGCTATCAGAACCCGGAGATTTAAACGGCTCGAAAGAGTTTTTGTCCCTCTTCAATTGGAAATAAGAAATTCTAAGAGACAGTAACGAAATGATTACCTGCTTCATTTGATGTGTAGCGTCTAATGGGAGACTATGATTTCCAGGAAATGTAAATAATTCTCCACATTTCGACAGATTAATATCCGCGTACGATGTACTTAAAAGTCTTAAGTTTTCTCTTATACGGCAACCATTCATTAGACGTTTTAGAGTAAATGCTTGGATTCGGCTAGGATGATGATTTCCACATTCTACAATGGGGGACTTGGAATCCCCCTGGCTGTGGATATGGTGCATAAAGCCTAGCTGCCGAATTGTAACAACTATTAAAGGTGTCAGGTCGTCCTTTTTCTGTCCGCATATTACTACTAGTTGAGCTACTTCCCACAACTTTGAAAGCTTTGTCGCTGGGATCAAAAAATGAGCATTCCTACAGAACTCTTCAGTCATGGAAGAGATTCGAGTGTTACTCACTGACAAGGCTGAAGCCAAGAATCTCCCTACGATTTGAGGTGAGGAGGGTCAATTTGCGGCCAACATTCACGATGGACATATCATAGGCCAGAATAAAAACCGAAAGTGCCTTATCCCCCTCATTTGTGTTGCACCTGCCCGACATTCCTTGATTACCATTAGAGTGAGTTCCTGGCATTCACTTGCAATAGCCATGTTATCTTTGTCAAAGAAGATTTGACGATTAAAGAACTTACTGTTATTTGTAACAGCAATATAGACTCACGATTTCTGCAAACCATCGGTTATTATCAGCCTGTATCATTGTTTCGTAGCGTCGATTAACAGTAACTGCTCTCCTGTCTTACACAAATGTTGTAGGAAGGCAGCTTTTGCTACTCTGGAATAGTGAAGGCTAGCGTCTTTCTCTTCGGACAAAATAGTTGCTCTCCCCTGTCTCCAGAGTCTACAAAACAGTCATCCAACTCAGAGGTGGTTCAAGCATCAGCTTCATCAGCAGAGAGTGATTCCACATCAGATTCTTCCTCTCACCCCCATCCCTCTACGATAACTGATGGATCAGAATGAAAGCAAAGAATTTGTGCCCTGCATCTTGGTTGACGGAGGTTTTTGTCCTCGAGCACCACCTTTATTTTGGCGTCTGCCCAAAGTTCCCTAAGAATGTTGGTCCTCACACACTACAAGCCTAATTTGCCTACACCAGCCCGCGTCATTCGCCGCAAACTGAAGCCATAACCTGAGTTATTTCAGTTAACCACAGACCTCAAACATAGTCTTCGTTACCTTCAGTCAGTTTTCTGATGAGATGATTCCATTTACCTTACTAGCATCAACAGCAGCCTAACTAAGGCATTCTTTATACATTTCATTCAAAGACCGAGCTAGCACTGGTACGGGTGCCAAAAATTTTGGTGTGTTGAAAATATGCTTGCCTTAACTCTTTTGCTCAGCCAACTTCTGTTATTTCTTAACAGAACCTGCAAGGGTTTGTCCATTGGAGGGACTTTTTATTCTTGCCCGACAATTTTTTTCACTTTTAGAGAGCTTTGAAAGTTGACGATTTAGTGCGGTAAGTACAAAAACGCCTATATCCCACGCCCACGTAAAAACGCCCATATCTCCCCAATGAAATTATAGGAAATTATTTTGTTCTTACCAGGCTTTTGTCAGACGAATTTGGTCCTTGTAAATTTATTATTTCTCGTTTTTAAAAGGATCCTCACTCAGAGCCGCTACTTCAGCCCAAAAGTATAGCCACCTTCATGATCCTGTGGTTATCTATGGAAACAGGAGGCCATGCCATTGTTTTCTGTGGCCTTTAAAGGAATATGTGCTCAGAGCCAGATTGGTGCTCAATATAAGTCTGCCTCTATTGAAACTACAACACCAACTTAATGATGAGGAGACTAGGAGCGTACGTTGAGGCTTGCCAAAGTTTTAACAGGAAGGAGATTGTTGTGGTTACCCGGAGCCATCCACAAGCAGATTTTACTCTGTCTCTACTCTACTTCGGCTAGTTTCAAAACGTAACACTAGCCCAAGCACAACATATAATTTTATATTATTGATCACCAAACAAGGTATATAAAAAAACTACATATAAATGAAATGAAAATAAAAATAAAAAAACTAAACAAATGAAAAAACAGGTATTTAAATTTAAACCAATTTTTTCCTTTTGAAGCAGGGTTTATTTTAATTATTCGACATATATCGATGTGTCGGGGGTAATCTGCCCTATTCTTCAGTGTATATCGGTCTAATCTTAAAATAACTTAGGTATCTTATTTAAAGTGCTTACTTTTAAAGTATTTACTAACACTAATTACCAGCTAGTTATCTATTAATTATAAACTTAAGTACATTTAACTATCTGTATTAACAACATTATTCTCCTACCCATAAAATATATGTTCAAATTAACCTGAACAAGTGATACACAGTTTCCTTAGTCTGTGTTTAGTCGGCTATCCATCGGGATTTTCCATATGTTCAGGCTTTCGTACGCATCCAGTTTTCGTACCTGCTGTACTTCCTTAATCACCTCCACGTTATGTTGTGCTCCTCCTCCAGGATGTGTTTCGCTACTGCTGATCGTACTACCGTTGTGTTCCTTTTCATTGTTGAGGCTGTTTTTCGCTTATGTTCGGTTAGTCTAACTAACACCAACTAACCGTTTCGTTTGACCAATGTATATTTTTTTGCATTCTGGGCAAGTAATTCGGTATATTCCACATTTTTCCGTCTTATCTTTTTTGTCTTTCACGTGACATAATTTAGCACTTAATTTTTTGACCCTACTGGTTGGAACTGCTTGTATATAAAAGCGTTCAAGAAGTTCTTGAATTTTCTTGAATATTGACGTAAAAATAATTGGAACTCTTATGGCTGTTTTTTGTTTTTCCTGTGTAAAGAGCGTCGTTAATAGATCACGCTGTATTTTGTCCTTCTTCTTTTTGACAAGGTTTCCAATTATTTTCCCGTCGAATCTATTTTTTCTCGCGGTATCTTTAATATACTTAGCTTCTAAGCTAAAACTTTCCTGATGCATGGGCACTGTTAATAGCCGGTGGATCATCGAGTCAAGGCGCCATTTTTTGGGAATGCCAATGATCAGACGTGGAAGGTGTTGTTCTCTGAGTGTGTGTGAGCTTCCTGTAGATATTAAACCTAAGAAAAGAAGGGTAGTTTCTCATTGGTTTGAACTTCCATTGAAAATATAGTATGGTCATATATTATGATATCATTCAGGTCGTCCGCATAGAGTAGATGAGGTATGTATATAAGATAAAACCTTCAACAAGTCTGATATTAAATTATTCAAAAACCAAGGGTCAAGATGACTACCTTGATCCAATGTTTGAGAGGAAAGCATATTTAGATAACGAAATTGTTTTGAAAAAAAAATTATTACCTAGAAAAACTGGTTTAATCTACTAAAATCACAGAAATCAATCTTAGGGAAATCAGATTGATAAATGCTATAGTTGAGATTGTGATCCAGTTATTTATAACCTCAATGTGCACCTGAGAGCACCTGAGTTTACATGCATTCTTTTTAGAGATAAGCCTTTATGTAGCAAATACATATTGGCCGAAGCCAGGCGAGCCGAAGTCAGACGAGACTGCCAACATGTGGACGGCATTTGAGGGCTCGTACGAAAGCGCTTTGACTCGTGCCCAAAGCCTCCTCTGATCGGAAGTCACGCGAGCGCCAACGAGACCTGTCAAAGTCGCTTGTCTGGACCGTCCACACACTCGGGCTCGCCAGCTTTCACCTGGGCTCGCCCAATATGTATTTCGTACTTTAAAATTTCACAAGCTGTGAGCGGTTATGGAAGTATGAGCTAAGCTTTATTAGTAGGAATCCTGCAATTCCAAATCGCTGAAGCGTGGAAATCAAAAGGGATTGGTCAAGACAGGCAAATACTCAGATGAAGTCAGCGTAGACTGCGTCAATTTGATTACCTTTCTCAATTTTGCATAAAACATGGGAAACCAGCACCAACAGATTAGTAGTGGTAGAACGAACTTTTTTAAAACTATGTCGAGCATCGCCAGATGAGATAGTTTATCACACATCATTTTTCCAATCAGTTAAGGAATAGTAGACAAAATGACGATGCCTTTTTAATTTTGAATAGATCTTCTATCGTTATTTTTGAACATTGGTGTAACGTAGGAGGATTTTCATTACGATTGAAAGTGCTCAGAAGAAAGAGATGTGTTTAATATGATGTGAAGAGGGGAGATTAACTGTGCACCACATTTAACAAGAAAATTCGAAGGAAGAAGGTCGGGTTCAGGGCCTTAGCTAATAGCAAGCTCCAAGGTAGGTTCAAAAATATCATCTCTAGAAATGGTTATAGGGTCAGCAAAAATTGTTGTAGTTGCTCTTGACGAATGAGACGATGGTGAAGTACTAGATGGGCTAAAAACTCTTGAAAGTTACTTGCGACAAAAAACTCTCGAAAGTTACTTTCTTGAGGAGAAGAAAACATTAAGTTTTTATTAGACATGGAAGAGGGATAACCGGTTGCTTTTCACCTCATATTCACAAAGTCAAAAAAACTTTTAAGGGTCGTGAGTTACATTCTCGCGGGTAGATTTAATGAATCTGTTATATGCGTCGTGGAACTTTTCATGGATTTTATTTTACCACTGCATAGTATTCTTTGATGGCTACAGCCGCTATTATTTTTTATTGTTTCGTTAAATTTATTTTTATGGTTTCTTATACTTCTAAGAGTTTTGTCAAGCCAAGACTCAGAAACTTTATCTTTTGTCATAATTTTAGGGACATAATTTTCGACCGCGTCAAACTGTATTTAGTAAAATGAATTTTCATTATCGTCAAGAGATTGAGATGTAAGCGTGTACTATCATAATCAGCATTTCGAAAATCGCATACAATAGTATTATTGTGTTTGAAAGATATTAGAATCTGCAGTGGATTGATCAAGAGTAAGAGCGGAGTGATGAAGGCTAGAAAAGATTCTCCGCGTCAATAGTCGGGCTAACCACTACTATGTCATAAACTTTCGTAAATATAAGCTCTAAGGACCCAGCAAACGTGCTTTCAGCACTTTCGCATACAGTTGTAAAAACTTTTCCATGTGTTGATACATTTTCTAATGAGTATTTATCTTTTCTATTTCTCAATGATTATACATGCTGCTGTACTACTGCTAAACTCCTGAACAGGCTCCTGAACAGCTGTTGTAGTTTTCCGACACGTTGATGAATCCCTTATATATTAACGGTTCCCTATTTACAATGAATATAAAGAACTGCTGCACTAATGCCAAACTGGTGACCAGATGGTGCAATTTAAATCGTTTCCCAAAAATCAAATCGAGTTGCCCATACGTCCAGCGTCAGTCATACTTACTTCGCAAGTGATACGTGAAATATTTTGAAATTTATAATTAAAACCGGTCTTTTTTGCTCTAATTAAAGATGACATGAATACAAAGTAATGCAAATGTGATGGCATGAATGCAAAGTAATGCGAATATACTATTGGTGACATCATAGCTGGGCAGCCATATCAATGTCCTGCTATACTGCTTCTAAGGCAGTAGTACAGCAGTACATTTTACGTGCTGCAGTTTCACCACTTCAGCAGTAGTATAACAGTGCTTTTGCACTCCTGTACTCCTATCGTTTGTCTTTTTCCTATTTGTGGGATGGAAACGATCAACCATGAAACAAAACGTATTACACATACGCGGGTAATATGAAGTAAATAGGTGAATTTTGGGGTAAAATGCTATCTCTAGCATTAAAAGTATTCACGAGTTTACTCACGACTTCTGCAGCACTTTAGAAGTAGTGCTGTGTTTGCTGGGGAATTACCATTATGGCTGTGAATCGGAGCAACCTGCTGCAAATCATTACCATAAAAAGTACTCACAAGGTTAATTATCAGTTTTATCAAGAACGAAATGTAAATTAAGACGATTTAAATCTCCTATGAGTGCAATTTGATCCTCAGTGGGACGAGATGCCTTCGGTTCGTATATATAATTGTAAACAAAATCGTCAGATCTAGTCGGGATGTAAAATAATTAGATTTATATCGATGTGCTGCCGATGCGGGTTGAGTCAACAATTTTGCCTGAGAAGGTGCTGCTAACAGCAAGTAAATCACTACCTTCTATTGACAGAATCATGGTAATTTCTAATTCAAAATGAGTCATTAAAAATGAGAACACATATATTTCGAAGATAAAACGGTCTTTAATGTTATATGTTTTTCATGAGAGTTTTCAAAGCCTCTTTTATTAGGGTTGAGCCACTAGTAGTGATAAACGGATGTTTCTAGTTCGCATAAAATTAAAAAAAAAAATTTCTACCTCATATACCTAATAGATCAGCCTAAAAACATATAAATAGGCCACGAGTCCAGGGAGATAAATTCATTTGAATACGAACCGTCGAAGCGAGAACATCAAAATGGAGAAAAACGAAATTGGAGCTATCATTAAATACCTATGTTTGAAAAAAATGTCTACCAAAGATTTAAAGAGTGACTTGGTGGATACATTAAGAGACTCTGTTCTTCCACCGTTGCTGGCTGGGCCAAGACGTTTAAGCTGGGAAAAACATCCACTGAAAGTGAGCACCGCAAAGGACGTCCATCCAAGCCCCTCACTGAAGACAACGTGAAAAAAGTCAAATATGCCATGCTGCTAGATCAAAGAGTGACCATCAGGCATGTAGCTGAGGTCACAGTGATCTCGAATGGCAGTGTTCGAAGAACTGTGAATCTCGAAAACTTTCAGGCAGATCAGGAGAATTTTTGTCACGTTTCGTGATCATGGTCGAGACCTGCATCAACCATTTAGATCTAGAAACCAAACAGCAATCGATGCATGGAAAGTGACCCTCTTCCCCATCGCTGAAGGAATTCAAAGTGTCGAGCTCGGCGGGGAAGGCTATGCGATCAGTTTTCGGGGCGCCAGAAGATTAATTATGGTGTTATAATTGGAAAACGGAGCTACTTTATCAGGCTCTTGCTACGCACACCAGATGAGAAGATTGCGAAAGGTTTGTGAAGAATAAAGACGCGGCCAACTGCTAGCCGAAGTGCTGTTTCACAAGGCTGCAGTTGCGATGGCTGCAATTCAAGAAACAGATTTCGAGTTGCTTGAACATCCTCTTTATTCGTCTGATCTATAGTTTCCAGTGACTTCTATCTCTTTCCTCGGCTCAAGGAATACCTTCTAGGCACGAAATTTGAAGATGATAACAAAATGATGGCAACTTTTGAGGCTTTTTGGGAGAGTTAAGTCACAAAATTTTTTTCTAGGGGTATCCTGGGTTAGGAAAAAAGGTGGACTTCATGTATTAACTTGTTAGGAGACTATGTTAAAAAATAAATACTTTTTTACTAATGTTCGAAGAACATAATATATATATATATATATATATATATATATATATATATATATATATATATATATATATATAAATATATATATATATATATATATATATATATATATATCAGCAAATCGGTTAATAGAAGTAATCTTTGGGTTGGCCGATCCGATTGAGCTGAAATTTTCGGATGTCGTAGATGTATATAGTAGGTATCGAAGATGTATGTATATAGTAGGTTCGAATTCAGTTATCTTTAACCTTTTGGCGGCTGCGGGCATTTTAGTGAACTTTCAGGTACTCCTATATTTCCAAGCATTGTAAAATTTTTGTAACAAAAAGTATTGGAAATATAAACTTATTATGTTTTAGGTTTGCCCATGACAAAGAAGCCGTGTGCGGGTGCTGAGTGCCTAAAAGTGGACAAGGAATTTTTCTCAAATTTTGATTTGTCATAACTTCTGACAGGAACATTCCATCATCGTGAAATTGATAGAGCGTATTGATGTAGGCTACAACTTAGCACACATGGATTTTAAAGACAGTGTGGGTAACCCTGTAGCTATGGCAGGCTCTTAAAAACAAATTCTTCAAATCATCGACCTTCCTGAAAAATTTTTGCTTTTTGCCAAAAAACTCAAATCATTGATAAATCTAAATCTTTGTCCATCACGTCAGATTAAAATTTTCCATCACCAAACTACCTCTATTTTCAGCACTCGAAAGTTCTGTTCACGAGAACTGACGACCGGGTTATCCGATCATAGTGAAATTTACAGGACATGTTAATATAAGCTAGGACCAGGTCTGATAGAAGTGATTTTGAAATGCGGGCAACCCGGTGCCAGTGGTACCATCTTGAAAAATCACTGAGAAAAAAAACATCTTTTTGGCCTATAACTTTCGATTCAGCCATCAGATTTTGACAACATTCATGCAATACTTGGATCTTACTCTATGTAACATTTGGTGAAAATTTGGCTGAACAATTAGAATAGAGTTGCCAGCTATGGTGGTTTTTGTCTCCTAAATCTTGCAAATTTGCTCAGCAAAATAAAGCTTTTTCCCTATAACTTCCGGTGCAGTGTAGAAATCAGAACGAACTTCACGCAGTACATGAACCTTAATATGAACCAAATGTCGTAGAAATTTCGTACGAAAATCATGAAAGGGCTGCCAGACCATTTTGTAATTTTGTTTAATATCTTTACTGAGCGATTATGTCATTAGATTTGCAAATGGAAATGATCCTGCAATGAAAATTAACAAAAAATATTAACGCTTTAAAAACTTGAAAAGTTTTGAGGGTGGTAACCCTAAAATTCTTTTCACCCGTATAACGTCCAGCGCAGTGATTCAATTGAAACAAAATTTACTGGTTGGGTTTAACTTAACGTGAAGCAGATTTGGTATGTGTTTTGCTTTGCTGCTTACACAGGGTAACCAGCATTAGCCATTTCCGTAAATATTGCACCAACAGATGCTTCAAATTACGTTCTCATTTGCAAAGGATTTGCAATAAAACTAAGAAACCAATTTCGAAATTTTCCGAGTTTTGAACATTTTTCGGATGGCAGCCTCAAACAACGTTTAACCTCTGAAAATTTCGATAAAATTTCGGACTGCCGAACGGACGCTTCGTTCGGACTACTTCGTTCGGGTTGCCAGCACTGAACATTTTCATCATTTGTGTTACAGTTGAGTTTTGTTGCTTTGGATAAGGAATGGTTGATATGATTCTACAAAACAGTGTTTTACGTCTTTCCACACTTTTTTGTCAGTCAAAGAAAATTTCTTCGAAAATTAGTTTTCTAACGGTTCAGGTGCGCTAGAGTTTTTAAGTTTAATCACCTTGGTTTATATTGATTACCATTACTTTTGGATCAACCTTCTTACCTTTCACCTGTTTGCACGTGTTTTTATATTTTGAAATCACCCCTACAAATAGTTTCAAAATACTATGATACTTTAGAAAAAAAACCAAGTTGAGAAAAGTAAAAATGACTGCTAGAAACGCCACTAATAAACAACCACAATAAATTAGCTTTATTTAATATTAGATCTATCTTCGTGAAGTCTGGTTAAAAAAAAGTCATCGCTACACCCTGATGTAAGGTTAGTACTGAAACATCAACTTTACCGCGCGAATGTGAAACAAGTTCAATTCATCTACGAGTTTGAAAAAAACAACATTTTAATTTCGTATACAGTATTAAAGCTAATATAAATGTACTCACCTTCCGTTTGGCGGTATCTCTACATACAACGGCCGCAAAGGCGGTCCCATTGAACTGCCGAATGGGGGGCCCATATCAAGTAGTGTTCTGGCCAAAGTTCGGCCCCATGTTTTCGCACCTCCAGTTACTGCAACAATAAAATAAACTGCATCTGGTCGTTCAGGAAACACTGGAAGCCCCGTCGGTGGCTGCTGCAGCCGGTCTTGTTGTCTTCCGCGCTTCCCGTTTGACGTGAATTTCGATGTAGATAGCAATGGCTCTACCCTCGGCTCTACTCTATAGTCTTCACTGCTCTCGGTGATTGAAGCAAATAGATCATTCAATGCTGTTGCGTTATCGTCGTTTCTTCTAACGCTGCTGCTATTAGATTTAACTGTGGTAGTTGATTTTGTCATTGATACTGCTCTGGAACTACTTTCAAGTTTTACGCTACCAGCTAAATGTTTACTGAAGTCACTATTAACATTGAAGTTTGTATTATTTATATTATTTGTACTGTTGTCAGCTAATAGAAGTTTTGAGAAGCTCGTACATTTAAGGATAATTAATAAAATCAAAACGTATCCATTCGAAAACATTGTTTTGCTCAACCGATAATGTTGATATATTAAAACGAAATCAGAGCACCAGCGATATTATCAAAATGACCGTGTTTTATATGATGCGTTGTTTGTTGTTTAGTAGGTCGTGGATTTCTTCTTTAATTGATTCTCGGTCTATTTGCATTTGCAGGTTTTGCGTATGGAAGCTTCGGGTTGCTTTAAAGTTGAAATCGCAGGTATCATGATTTTATCGGACAACTTTTCTTCGCTAGCTGCTCTGGGTTCGACTCTTTCGCTGTTAACTTTAGGGTGATAAGAACTGTTTTCGACATTTTAGACTGAATCCAAATTGCATCAAATTGTTGGAGCATATTGTTAAGGTTTCAATGTGTTTCCATTTTTACGACTGAAAAAGCAATTTCAAGCACCGACTCTGTGTTAACTTTAAATCGCAATTCAAGTGAATATTCATAATTGTACATCTAGTAGGCCTTTGGGCAGCATAAACAAATTGTGCGATTGACTTTATAACTAAGTGCGTAGGAAACCAACAAAACGTTTTTATTTACAATACTTCTTCAGCCAAGAGTTTTCAGCCGGGTACATTTTATGGTTCAGTTGGCCCCAATGAAAACAGCAAAAATTTTAGTATTTCGATTTGTTATCTTACTTCCACTCAAATTTCCATCAATTAGTGTCAATCTTTTGCGGAATACACTCTGAAGCTTTATGGTAATGAAAGCATTTTTATGCAAATCTAATACCATCATTGCATACCAGCAGACAGTAAACAATCATCATTAAACACGCCGGACATATTGGAATACTTTATTGATAGTTCCGAGTGGTACGTTGCCATCAATCATGCCACCCAACGACGTCCGCAAACACACAATCGAGGCTTGAACGTTTCCACAAGGTATTACTGGCAGTTTTCTCTCGCGAAACGTTTACGGGACATTCGCTTATATCCGTGCCCTTCCTGAATAAATCCACTTGGCTCGTCGAAGACTATACCTAAATGACTGGCTGACAGGAATCCCGTTCCATTTTGCGTCGTGTAAATTTGCAAATCATTAAATTGCCTTTATGTAAATACGTAGCTTAAGATGATAGGCATATTGGGTGTACATTAGTAATTTTATAGGTGTCATCATGGAGCTCGATGGTTTAACTCATTGCGCTGTTCACTTCACATCCTGTAATGATAAAAGAAAATTTATGGGTTTCGATGGTGTCATTCAGATTTTTGATGTTGAGTTTTATTGAAATATTTTTACGATTTTCAAAGAATGATTTATTTCATTTTATAATGACTCATTTATTTTGAGTACTAAATTCTAGTTTTTTGGATGTATTGGAGTGACATGTTGAGTTAATTTATAATTCACGTTCTTATGGAAATATTGAAGCCAATAACCTTTATTGCATTGCATAGACTTACTGCTAGAAAACAAAATCCAGCGAGCTTAAAACAATGTACAAAAGCTAATAACTGATGGTGAACTATGCAGAAGAAAAATATATATAATAATATGTAGATACACTTACATAAATATGCATATTTCCACATACAATTCACTACTCTTCATATGCACTGTACTTTTAACGACATACAGAAGCACACTCGTAGGTTAAGAAAAATATATTGAATTGAATGTTAGAATTGTGTTCATTGATAAAATCTAGCAAACTTGAAAACTTATGTTTTTATATTGCGAAACCATTTTTATAAATATATATGTTGTTAATAATAAATTCTGTGGTTTCAATGTTAATTATTGTTCCACAAGACAACTGTTATTGAATTAAGCTCGGACTGTGTCACTGATGAAAATATTGAGATTCGAGCTTGGGCGAGATATACATATATGTATCACAAAGTAACAACCAAAAATACAAAGCACAAGTAGTTCCTTGGTTATAGCCCAGAGAGTGCAATAAGAAATTACAGATGAAATACCAAGAGCATTGGGCTGCGTTACATAATTCGCCAATTACGGTTAGTAGATACGAGGACATGATGTGCATGAATCAACAAAGTAATTAAAAAACTAACAGAATCAGGAAGAAGAAACGCCAACATGAAACTAGCTAGTCTCAATATTCAAATGAATATGAATGCGTTATACTAATGGCGTTAACCATCTTTCAATGTCCGATTAATTTATGAAATAGTACCAGACCTTCATTTTTACTAATTTTCGAAGAAGAACATTAGTATTAAAATCACTTTGGCCTAAAATTCATATTTCTATATATATATATATATATATACTCGTATATATATATATATATATATATATATATATATATATATATATATATATATATAAATATATATATATATATATATATATATATATATATATATATATATATATATATATATATATATATATATATATATATATATATATATATATCATCAAAAAATGTCAGTGAAAAAATCTCAGGAACGCGCCATCCGATTGAACTGAAATTTTCACGACACATTGATGTATATGCAGAATAGTGCCTGGTCTCACAAAAAAATAATAATCTTTAACCCTTTGGCGCCGGCGGCTATTTTAGTGATATTTTAATATACCTATTATTCCGTACACAAATAATTTTTGCAAAAATAAAGTTGACGAAATAAATTTCGAACGTGTTTTCTATGTGAATCGGATAATTTTGTCGAATTTTTTAACCCCTTGTGTGCGCTGGGTGCCTATAAAGAGAACGGGAAAACTTGAAAATTTTTAAATTGCGATAACTTTTGACAGAGCGATTCAATCATTACGAACTTTTAGGACATATTCGTATTATTTAGTTGTAGATTTGTCTAGCTTTTAATGAGCGTGCTAGCAACCCTATAGCTAGGGCAGGCACTGAAAGTGAAAACCTCCAAATCATCGTCTCTCTTGAAAGAATGCCGTTTCTTCAAAAAAAGCCCCTCATATGTAAATCTTGTGCTTTGTTTACATAAACAAACAAAAAACTTTGACATGGTATAACGGGCACGCCTGGTAACCCTTGTCCAATTTACCTATATTTTTAGCATAAAAAACTTCTGTTCACGGAAACTCACGATTCAATAAACAGAATTAATTGAAATTTGCAGAATGTATTGGTCTTAAATAGGACCAGGTCTGATAGAAGTGATTTTGAAATGCGGGCGATTCTGTGCCAGTGGTGCCATCTTGTAAAATAACTAAAAAAGATAACTGTTTTTAGCCCTATAAATTCTGATTGAATCGTTCGATTTTGACGAAATTCACACAGTAGTTGGACCTTACTTCCAACCATGTTCAATAGAAATTTGGTTGAAAAATTCGGTTGAAACTACCAGCTATGATAATTTTGGTGTCTTAAATTTGAGAAAATAAAAATTTGGAAGTGAAAACATTCAAACCATCGAATATTCTAAAAAATGTCCGTTTGTTACAATAAAATAAATCTGTATACAAATCTTATGCTTTATCCACACGTTCAAAGTAAAACGTTGGAAATTTCATGTCGGACAAGAACGGTAACCCTTTCCCAGTTAACCTATATTTTTAGCATCAAAAACTTCTGTTCACGGGAACTCACGAATCAATAATCATATACAATTGAAACTTACAGAATGCATTGGACTTAAGTAGGACCAGATCTGATAGAAGCGATTTTGAATTGTAGGCAACTCTGTGCCAGTGGTACCATCTTGAAAAATTACAAAGAAAAAAAACTGCTTTTTGCCCTATGAAATGTGAATAAGTTACCAGATTTTCATGAAATTTACACAGTAGCTGAACCTTACTCTAAACTCTGTTTGATAGAAATTTGGTTGAAAAAATCGATTGGTGCTGCCAGCTATGGTAAGTTTTGTGTCTTTAGTTTTGAAAATTCGCTCAGGAAAGAAAAACTTTTTGCTCTATAACTTCCAGTGCAGTCATGAAATCAATACGAATTTCATGCAATTAATGGAACTTATTCTAAACATTATTCAGGCCAAATTTGGTTGAAAAGCCACGATAGGGTTGCCAGCTATTGTTGGTTTTGTGTTTGTTTGCAATATCTTTACTAAGTGGTTTTATCGTAGAATTTTCAATTGGTAATCATATTGTAGTGACAATAAACAGCAAATATTTAGCTTTCGATTATTTGGAAAAACTCGCTCCAGGTAACTCTAAATTTCTTTATATTCCTATAACTTCGAATGTAATATAACAACGTGAAGCAGATGTGATATATTCTTGGCTTTGATACTGGCGAAAGGTTGCCAGCACGAGTCGGTTGTGCTACTTTTGTATTAATAAATGCTTACAGTTAGTATTCATACCGGAAACATTTACTATGAAAATAAATAACCAATGTTTCAATTCCCAAAGTTCTGCAAATTTTTCGGATCGCAGCCCCAAACACCAACTTCAGTTACAGTGCTGCAGGCACTGAGCATTTTCTTCATTGATGTTGTATGAGATGCTGCTTTCAAAATTTTGTGAAATAAGTAACTGATAACGAATATAATTAACCCGTGCTTTGCTCTCATAAACGTCGAAATTCATGCCACTGGTAATATCTGAAGCCTTCGACCATATGAGTTATAATGCGTTCTTGAGACCAAAGTAAAACATGGCATTTGAAACAGTTTGGCCGTAATAAGCAGCTCATGTATTGGAATATGCACTCAAAACCTGCACGATTCTTCTACTGTTCTTCGAACATTAGTGTTTCTAGTGGTTTAGGTGCGCTAGAGTTTTTTTAAACAATAACTTTTTAGATTCGTATTTTATGCTTGTTGACAAAATATTTTCAAAAGACAAGGAGCAAGGGTACTGCAAGCAACTAAGGTTGAATTTATTACAAACGGAAATTTCAAACAATCGTATTTCAGCAGAATGAGAAAGAAAGTTAGGTGAAATACAAACTCTGTGTTTTTCAACCTAAACTTCTCAAAAGCATATTAAACGTTAATACTGAACCAGGAGTCGAGGATGCAGTCTTAGTGATTTGAATAAATTGAAACTTGTTGTTTTACGTTGAACTTTGAATGTTAAGTATGTTTTTGTATGACGATCAATGGTAGCTATTTACTAAAATGTACACTGTCCCAACAACTTAAACTATTACAAAAAAAAACTTTTTAGACTATTTTCATTACTGTAAGCGGACAGTATAGGCTCAGGTAATATGCTTGCTTCGTAGCCCCTCCAACATGTAAGTGCCAATGATAGCTCCTGTAAAATCAACAATTTTCCTAAGTTGTTTTTGCGTCAACTACGGGCTATAAATAAAATAACCATAAGAAAATTGCTGATTACTTTTAAGTACCATGAAACATGGTTGATAAACAACGTCCGTGGTTAAAAAAATTAAGCAACCACAAACTATGATATTCCAACAATGTACATATAGTCCAGCGAAATTCGACATAAAAAAGGCGAAACTTCGGTAAAATTAGGGCAACGCTGAATTTTGGTGTGAACATTGGTACTGGCGTGTTGAACAAAATGTCAAAAGTCCTCATCAATCCGAGTGCTGCGAGTGGGGTGGTGAGAAAATTTTCGGAGCACTCTTTTCCATCTACCCTGAAGGGTGGTAGATAACTTTGTTTACATGTTTTTTTTTCATGCGCCTCTTAAACTTAGAAAAACAAACTCACAAACATTCCAAGTCATAATCAAAATCGGATAATATCAACATGCCGTTGGAAGTTAGAAATGTTTAGATGAATTAATCTCAAAAACGGTTATGGTTACCAGAAAAAGTTAGAACTTTTTTTGTTGGAAATTTTTTAAGCTACAAATTCGTCATACATTGTTTTTCTGTAGACGGGACCATTACTGAGATATTGAAGAAAAGTCACTTTTGGTGACCTTTGACGTCGTATAAAAAGTAACGCAGCACTCGGTTTGATGGGGGCTTTTGACATTTTGACTCATTTTTCCGAAGCACTTTGTTAAATTTCCCTGAACTAATAGTACCAAATAGTAAATGACTATAGTCTGTGGTGCCCCAACAATAATGCTCAACAATTAAATTGTATGCACAACAGGGATGTGTTTACTCAGCAACAAATAATCATATAAGAACTATTGGGATAATTTGTCGATAATTGAATTTTACACAGACAATGAGTGTTTATAAAATATTTTAGTAGTTTTATTACAAACCTGGACAAGAAGAAAAATGGTATGCCCTCATTTTTTTAAATATATCAGTGCAGTTTTTGTTGCGTCAGAGTCGATGAATTCGAATTAGAAAGAAAATAAAAACAATTGGCTTTTTCAGTGAAAATATGTCTGGACTAAGACGGTTCCGGAGAAAGACTGACTAGATGAATTTATTTACTTCTCAGATACAATAGTGGATAATATTGCCAGATGGGTAAACATAATGTGGGTCTAGTTGACACCAACACCCCAACTCATTGGGCCAAGTGATCTATTTAAGCTACTCTACTTTAACAATACAAAATATCACTTTCAATATTTTCAAAATATCACTTGTCAACGCGTCCGCTGCGTTGGCTTCTGATGCAACGAAATTGATGCTGATCGTTCCGTCGCCAATCCTGTCTCGAACATGATGATGGCGGATATCGTACAAACATATCCTCCATCGCCAATGAAATGGTACCCTGGTTATCGCACTTTATCTCGACTGACCCATTTATATCATTAAGTCAGTTAACGAACTGGTGCAACTAGATTGCCTCCTTGGTTGCCTCTGAAAGCGCCATATACTCCGCTTTGGTAGATGATAATGCGATTGTGTGTTGACGCGAATCGCTCAATGACACAGCGCCATCGCTTATTGTGAACACGTACCCGATGCATGAACGTCTTTGGTCAATATCTGACGCCCAATCCGAGTCCGAAAAACCTCTTAGTTGACCACCTCCTTAGCGGTACAGAATGCGAAACCCAGTCGTTCCACGCAGGTATCGCATAATTCTCTTCACTGCAATCCAGTGAACCTCACCATAATTCGTGTTGAATCTACTCACGTCATTCACGGCGAAAGCGATGTTAGGTCTGGTTCTCTGAACCAGATACAGCAGACTGCCCACAGCTTCCTGGTACGGAATGCTCAACATCCTATCGTTCGACTTCGCCATCGTGACTGACAGCTTTTGACTCGGGTCGCTAGGTGCTGGTGCAGCCTTGCAATTTGACATCCCGAATCGCTCAAGCACCCTCTCGATAAATCCTATTTGGTGAAAAGCTATGCCTTCAACGTCATATTCGATCTTCAGGTGAACGCATTGTTCTGCCCGCCCAAGATCCTTCATTTTGAATGTGGCACTCAGCTGGGATATTATCATCTCCAAGGTATGTTGGTCTTTCCAAAAAATCAAAAGATCATCAACGTAAATGGCAACAATTACCTTCTGCACGGATCGAGTTTATCCCGAATGCAATCAGGGCCCTATCCAGCTTAGGATTCCACTGTCTTCCAGCTTGCTTGAGACCATATATGGCCCGCTCCAACTTGCACACAAGCGCAGTGCCATCATCGTATCCTTCCGGCTGTTCCGTATAAATCACCTCGTCTAGGTCTCCTTGCAGAAATGCAGTCACCGCATCCATTTGATGAATTCTCATCCTTTGTCTGGCAGCAAATGCAATCAAAATTCGGATTGATTGAAGTCTCACCACCGGCGAGAAGGTCTCCACATAGTCAATCCCGAATTTTTAAGAACATCTCTTTGCCACAAGTCTGGCCTTGTACCGAAACACATGTAAATCAGCTCAGACTTTGACATTGAACACCCACTTGGTCTTAATTGTCTTGCGGGCAGGTGGCAAGTTGACCATGCTCCAAGTTCCATTTTCAGCATGAGCTTCCATCTCTTCATTCATCGCAGCTATCCAATGCTGCTTGTCGCCAGATTCCATCGCATCGCGCACGGTTTCAGGTTCAACCGCTTCCGCGATATATGCCAATGCCAGCAAGGTGTCAGCGGCTTTCTTAGCAAGCCGATCGGATTTCCGACGTTGTCTAATTGATGAAGAGTCGGGTGAGGTTGGAACGAAATCCTCGTCATTTGGATCGTCGAAGTACGTTAAGTCTGCGTCCTCGAAGCCTTCACTTCTTTCCAAAAACGTTGAATCATTCGAGTCATAAGTCGTGGGATCGTCTATCTCATTGGCTTCTGGTGGATTCCCCAACTGAATAGAATTCTCCGAATCACTTGTCAACTTTGACGTTTCGTCATCATTTTCAATGTAAGGTTCGGTTTTGACTTCCTTCACTTCAGGCCGATCCATGAATTTGACGTCACGGCTGATGCAAACATGATTTGTTTCCCTGTTGAAACATCGCCAGCCCTTTTGATTCGCTGCGATTCCAACGAACAACATCGATTCTGACCTCGCGTTCCACTTGCGACGTTTTTCCTTGGGTATATGCCGAATATGCGGACATCAGAAATGTTGACTTTCCCTCCACTCCAAACCACTTCTGGCACTTTTTTGCCCAATGTCCGATTGATTGTTCGATTTGTCACATACGCAGCCCAATTGATCGCTTCTGCCCACGTCTGAATTTTCAAATCGGTAGCGTACAACATGCATTTTGCCCGTTCAACCAATGTTCGATTCATTCGTTCGGCAACGCCGTTCTGCTGTGGCGTGTACGTGCAGCTGGTTTGATGAATCATGCCACTCTCTCGGCAAATACGGTCAAATTGACCGAAATACTCCTTGCCGTTGTCCGAACGTATCACCTTTAGCTTCGATTCGGTATGTGTCTCGACCATCGCCTTCCATTCTGCAAACGGCTGCTGAGTATCATTATTCCTCTTGGCAAAGTAAACAAAAACTTTACACGAGAAATCATCGACGAATGTCACAAAGTACAATGCGCCACCTACTGACACATTCTCCATCGGACCGCAAACATTTGTGTGCACTAACTCAAACACACGTTTTGATTTTATAACTGTCTAAGTGGCAAAACGGTTCACGACTCTGCTTTCCCTTCAAGCACGACACACACTTTGATAAATCAGTTTGTTCTCGATTGATTTTGATTCCATCTACGATGTTCTCTAGCTTGACCAAGTCGCCGTATGCCAAGTGTCCGAGTCGACGATGCCATGTCATCAAATTGAGGCCACTGTGTGTGGTTGCCTTCAACGCAACAGCATCGCTTTGCAGCATTTTTTGGTTTCATAGAGACAACTACACTGCCATCACTTCGATCTCGCACGACACAACCGTTTTCATTAAACTCAATTCTTTTACCGGATTTCACCATTCGATGCACTGACAGCAAATTCGTCGATAAGCCAGATACAAGTAGTTTGGTCTTTAACACACAGATCAACCGATCCAGTACCAAGCACTTTCAAATGCGTGTTATCAGCCGTCGAAATATCTGTATATGCTGCATTCTCCACGAAATTCGTAAATGAATTTCGGTTTTCAGTCATGTGTTGACTCGCACCACTGTCAACGTACCACACACCATCCAAATGATCGACGTAATCGGCTGCCATTGCATGAAGTGCCATCGGCCCCGATTTTTCGATCGAATCAAAAAACTTCACGTTCGCTCTACTATTTGATGTCTTTGTCAGAAACGCATTTGGCTTATTGTTTGATTTCGCGCACTTTGCATCTGCGCCTCTCGGTCGCTCTGGACAATCCCGTTGCATGTGACCGGTATTGTGACACTAAAAACACCTGAACTGGAATTCACCTTTTTTTCACCATTCTTCGGTCCATTCTTTCCGGATGAATTCCCCAATTTGGGTCTTCTGTGGCTCACCAATGCTCTGAATACATTTCCAGTTCCACCTTCACTGTTGATCGCCCGCTTGGCGCGTTCCGTGTCAATCAGTCATCGCTTCAAGGTATTTGAGCATGGATGAGCATGCCACCATCCAGTCCTGTGATAAATGATTCATATTCGGATGTGAGTCCGAACAGAATAATGCGCAAATCACTTCATCCTGCATCTTGAGACCTAAGTCCGCCAAAGCTCGCGATGCAGTCGTGATTTTCTTCAAGTAGTCATCCATCGATGACGACGTCTCCAATCGTGTCGTTACCAATTCACCAATTGTGCAAGCCAGTCTAATCCAGCTCACATCATCGTACAATTCTCGACACTTGTTTCAAACTTCACGTGCCGTTTTCAATTCTTCGATATCGTCGCATCGATGTTGATGAGAATTTTGACTCGCGCCTTCTTGAGCTTAAGCGCATCTGTTGTCCAAACGGGATTCGTGATGGCTCCATCCGAATCGTGCCATTCTAACAGGACTCTCATTTCCAGAACCCATGTCGAGTAAGTCGACGCGCCGATCAATTTTTGTATTCTGTCCTCGCCCCTTTCGGCCATTCTGCATTCACACTGGCAAAATTCTAATCTCCTAGTTCGTTCTGCTGCACGTGTATCGATGCACCTCTGGTCGATGGCCACCGGCGAAATTCACACAAAAAAAGAAAGAAAATAAATCTTTCTTCGCAAAGCCAAAACTATTTTCTTCAATTTCAATATGAGTCTGGGCCCATAACCTGTTGCGTCAGAGTCGATGAATTCGAATTAGAAAGAAAATAAAAAAACTCTAGCACACCTGAACCGCTAGAAAACTAATTTTCGAAGAAATTTTCTTTGAGTGACAAAAAAGTGTGGAAAGACGTAAAACTCTGTTTTGTAGAATCATATCAACCATTCCTTATCCAAAGCAACAAAACTCAACTATAACACAAATGATGAAAATGTTCAGTGCTGGCAACCCGAACGAAGTAGTCCGAACGAAGCGTCCGTTCAGCAGTCCGAACGAAGCAGCAATAAGTTTACCATAACAAACTCATACTCAAATCAACTTATCCTCTGAATTTCGTTCTCATCGCAGGATTTTATCGAAATTTTCAGCGGTTAAACGTTGTTTGAGGCTGCCATCCGAAAAATGTTCAAAACTCGGAAAATTTCGAAATTGGTTTCTTATTTTTATTGCAAATTCTTTACATATGAGAACGTAATTTGAAGCATCTGTTGGTGCAATATTTACGGAAATGGCTAATGCTGGTTACCCTGTGTAAGCAGCAAAGCAAACACATACAAAATCTGCTTCACGTTCAGTTAAACCCAACCAGTAAATTTCGTTTCAATTGAATCAATGCGCTGGACGTTATACGGGTGAAAAAATTTTTAGGGTTACCACCCTCAAAACTTTTCAAATTTTTAAAGCTTTAATATTTGTTGTTAATTTTAATTGCAGGATCATTTCCATTTGCAAATCTAATGACATTATCGCTCAGTAAAGAAATTAAAAAAAATTACAAAATGGTCATAGCTGGCAGCCCTTTCATGATTTTCGTACGAAATTTCTGCGACATTTGGTTCATATTAAGGTTCATTTACTGCGTGAAGTTCGTTCTGATTTCTACACTGGACCGGAAGTTATAGGGAAAAAAGCTTTATTTTGCTGAGCAAATTTGCAAGATTTAGGAGACAAAAATCTCCATAGCTGGCAACTCTATTCTAATTGTTCAGCCAAATTTTCACCAAATGTTACATAGAGATTAGAGATAAGATAAAGATAAGATCCAAGTATTGTATGAATTTTGTCAAAATCTGATGGCTGAATCGGAAGTTAAGTTTTTCAAGATGGTACCACTGGCACAGGGTTGCCCGCATTTCAAAATCACTTCTATCAGACCTGGTCTTAGCTAATATTTACATGTCCTGTAAATTTCACTATGATCGGATAACCCGGTTCTTCAGTTCTCGTGAACAGAACTTTCGAGTGCTGAAAATAGAGGTAGTTTGGTGATGGGTTGCCGTTCTTGTGCGAATCGGAATTTGGAAAATTTTAATCTGACGTAATGGACAAAGATTTAGATTTATCAATGATTTGAGTTTTTTGGCAAAAAGCAAAAAATTTTCAGGAAGGTCGATGATTTGAAGGATTTTTTTTAAGAGCCTGCCATAGCTACAGGATTACCCACACTGTCTTTAAAATCCATGTGTGCTAAGTTCTAGTCTACATCAATACGCTCTATCAATTTCACGATGATGGAATGTTCCTGTCAGAAGTTATGACAAATCAAAATTTGAGAAAAATTCCTTGCCTACTTTTAGGCACTCAGCACCCACACACGGCTCAAAATTTCCAATTCTTTGTCATGGGCAAACCTAAAACATAATAAGTTTTTATTTTCAATACTTTTTGTTACAAAAATTTTACACTGCTTGGAAATATAGGAGTACCTGAAAATTCACTAAAATGCCCGCCGCCGCCAAAATGTTCAAGATAACTGAGTTCGAACAAGTCATGGACCTACCTACTATATACATCTACGACATCCAAAAATTTCAGCTCAATCGGATCGGCCACTCCAAAGATTACTTCTATTAACCGATTTGCTGATATGTATATATGTATATATAAATAAAGAAATATGAATTTTCAGCGAAACGAGTTTAATACTATTGTTCTTCGAACATTAGTAACAATTGGCTTTTTCAGTGAAAATACGTCTGGACTAAGACGGTTCCGAAGAAAGATTGACTAGATGTATTTATTTACTTGACAGATACAATAGTGGATAATATTGCCAGATGGGTAAACATAATGTGACACCAACAGTTTTCAAATCATTTACAAATTTATCAAATATATATACACATAAATGCACAAATGTTAGATAGTAGTGTTTGCAATTTTTATACTTCGTAGATCATGTTTTAAATTGCTAGTGTATAATTCACTGCATCATATTATAAGTATAATGTGAGGATGTGAGTATAAAATCTTACTTGCTAGGTTGCACTGACTTTGATGCTTATTTAGAAAGATACAGCGAAAGAAATATATTGAATCAAATATCAACTGTAGATATTACAATAAGTTTGGAAATTTGTACTTGATTCCTTCGCAATGAACAATGAAACTCCTAAAATAGACAATCCAACGCTACAAAGGCTGCAACGGCTGACCTGCTTGATGATATCACTGTCATATGTATAAAATCAACAGGTGGATATAAATCATTCAGATTTTCTACTTTCAAGAGAAAGCTCTGTCGTCAATTTTTGATAGTACATTTCATGGTGTATTTTTTATTCGTGGATACATAAGTTAGGTCAAAAATTATTACATCTTCTGGGGTTTCAGGAATTTAAATCATCATTAGTTTCGCACGTATTTTCTTGTAGGAATGATACATCTTGTGTAAACTCCTTTTTATTTATAGAAAGCCGCATAAGACTTTTTATCCTTTTTCTTATCCTGAGACAGAACGAATGCTAACTAGATTCTGCCTGAATTGCTAATACTTTATGTACGATCTGTCCAATTATTTCTCTACAAACTTTTACATCAGGATTTGAAATTCCGTGAATGAAAAATAGCATATTGCACTCATATTAAGCGTTAATTTTGAAAACTATGCTTTTTTCGCGCCAAATCTACAATTTTTTTCAGAAATTCATGTTTTATCCGAGCTTTCATTAATAAATTTTGATCGATATTAATTTCTGTCGAGTCTCTGAACAGAGTAACATATATGTATTTCTTTTTTATGAAAAACTCAATCAGGTCGGAATGCTTCCAAAAACTAGACCGAAATCTCAACCATTTCGTAAAATCGAGTTTTTGGCTTTGTTTCTGAAGAGCTCTGTAGAAAACAAATTGTTTTGGACATCTATTTTATTTTACTTTTTGATATGAAACCTAGATAATTCTGCAGTTCAATAAGACCCGTCCAAAAGTCTTTCGAATTTTTACAAAATATAATCAAATGTTAGGATTATATTTCCACAAAACTCGTATTAAAGTACGTACCTGCCTAAAAACTAAGTATTGGAGGAACGATTCGTGAAGGATTGCATCGGTTCGCGAGTCTTTATAGTGCTGTTTAAGCAGTAACGAGGAGGATATAGTTTTAAGCTGCAAACTCATAATTTTTGTAAGAATATACTTCATGAATGAAAGAAAAAAACAATATGCATTTGGCATAAACTATCGGCGTTCCATGGCATTTGGCAAAATTTAATTAAAATTTCCATATTTCGCCGCATAAATCTCTCAGCTCTTCTTCACAGAAACTTTTCCCACAACTCCAAAACAAAGATTAGCTATCTGCAATACCTTTAGTAGTTTTCCAAATTAAAATCAAACTAAATCTATCAAGAGCATTAAAAACTGGAAGGGTTTAAAACTGATCATTCAGTCACTCAAATTATTGGTAGATTTGTGGAAAACCAATTAAGACACTGTGAATGTATACTGCAAATTAAAGGGGAAAATACATGTAACTGCTAATAACAAATCGATTTTTTTTATCACATCAAAATGTTCGAAATGCTCTTGAAAAATACCAAAAAAAGTTTAGAAGCTATATTTGTATTAGTTCTCAAGTTATAGTCATTTATATGCAGCGCGGCGTTCCCCAGGTCGGTCAAGCTTTAGAGCTTTAAACGCGTTTTTCTCAAAGTAGTACTTTTTCAACTTCCGTACAAAATATCTCAAAAAATGTTGAACCAATTCAGCTCAAATTTACACCACATCTACAAAAGAGTATGATCTCCTCGTTGAACCTACATGTTATTGTAATTTCGGAATAATAAATTGTTTATTCATGTTTAAAACGTGATTTTTTTTAAAAATAATCGATTTTTTTGTTTACTCTAAAATTAATGTAAAAATTTAATTTTTTTTTATTAATTTTATTGGTTCACCTATGAACTAAACATCTTATTAGCATATTTTTTTCTCTCTGGACGTTGCAAGTTGCTCGAAAAAGGCGCTTAGTTGTACGATGCAATTTTTGATGTGTTTTTTTCATTCGCTCGCATCGCCGCCATTTTGGTTGAAGAATTATTAAAAAAAGCTTTTTCATTTACTGTAAGACATGTACTTTAAGGATTTAATATTAAACATTTTTTGAATCAACAATATATATATTTTAAGTCAATCTGAAATTAGCAATTTTTTTTCGATTTTACATGTATTTCCCCCCTTAAGCAGCCTGACGCAAACCATCTCCTACTAATTCATTTCGATAATAATTTGCGTATCACAAACACCATTTTTGAATTAATTTACTGCACAAACTCACTCGTACGAGACATTGCATGAAAAAACTTCCAAATGTTGGAACAATTTCAGGATTCATAGAATAAATGCAAAAAAGCCGCTTTGCTGAATTGTGTTTGCTGAATTTAACAAGTGTAGATTGGTTCGCTTACTATGTAAATTGTTGATAACTCAATAATTTGTAGTGTTAAATGAATTGATGCTTATTTCGCTATAGATCAAATATTTTTCGTGCTAATCAAACAAACGAAGATAATGATATTTTTTGTATCGGCAGAATCAACTATTTTTGTATGGTCAAATAAACTATATTTGCACTGTAGAAAGAACCATTTTCCGTAATTCATTCTACAACTTTGAATGAATTATTCATTACTATCAATAGTAGTTAAATGAACCACGACTTTTTCTTTCAGTGTATCAATTCTTTCAATCTAAAGGCCAGTTGAATGGCATATATTTAGTCATGTCACTTACTTTTCATTTCTGAGCCCTGCAACAACAACACTGTCAGAGTCATGGGGTGGATCTAGGGCGCTTTGAATCGGTGATAGCACATTCTAATCAATCTACTGCAATTTCAATTTTTTTTAATTAACTTTTCTGTAAATTATATAGATTTTAGCCGAGAAACAAATCTATTGTTCAGATAAATAAAAAAATGTTGAAACATCGCCATCACGAAATATGTGTCATCGCGAAATTTGTTAATTTCAACAGAACTCAACGCAGTCTCTTCATCCATCAACAATGTTTGTAACAGTTGAATTTTTTTTGTTTCAGAAATAAAATTAAATTTTCTTCATTCCATTTTTCGCTGAGAACTTACAAAGCCTTAAGTTTTTGATATCTTTCAAACTTCCTCCGGCATTTTGAACAATCCAAGGCAACGAATGAAATATTCTCCGGTCAAGTCTAATTGGTATGATATTACAAAACTTTTGTTTGGAATTATTTTCTAAGCTGGAAAATTAGCTGTAATGGCTTTCATTTACAGTTGTATTCGTTCATTTTTTTCGATTGATCCACATTTCTTTGCGCTAGTAGGTTTCATGTAGATTTTGAGATGATTGATTTGCTTATCATGTTGGATTCAAATTGTTTTGCAGCATTTATTTCATGGCATTAAGCTTGGGTCAGACATCAGTGGCGTGGCGTTCATGGAAGCAAGGGAAGCATTGCTTCCCTTACATTTGGCTGACATAGATTTTAAATTGTTTTTCTTTTTCGAAATCGTGAAATAATCGCGTATTAACATTTATTAAAAAAAAAACTTCTCAAATCAAATTGTAAACATCTCACACAGTTGATCTGGTAACGCCACAGAATGAAAATAATGAAAGCACAACCACGGCTTGGAAGCAACGTAAAAATTGCATCTACGACCATTTATTTGACCCCATATAGACTAGACTGTGACGTCATTAAAAAAAATGTCTTCATATGATCTGTTTGGAAGCAATAAAAATGTTGCTTCCTAGAGGAAATTATCTTCTCAAGAGAGAGACTCAGAGCGGAGCTGCGAACGCATGACTATTGGTGGAACATATTCCTGCGTTCCCCTCACTAGTAGCAGGGTAAATTGTTATTGCTATCATTTTACCTTGCTTGTACAGATTTTTGTGAATGAAGAATACTTGCTGTGAGCGAGTTTAAGTTACGATATGTGAAGAGGGTTGCCAGAGGCTGTGGATTCAATAAGTTGTTATTTTATGTATTTTATTTATGATTATGATTATATTATGACATTATTTTTTTGTATGTTCTATTTTCGTATGTTCAATTGGCGAAGACTTTTAGTCACTTATAGCTTATAGGATTTGGCAGTAATAGGTGAAATTGTAGACTAGAATTGTACAGAATTGAATGTGTAAAATTACTGTGTAAAATTGCATGATACTTTTAATTGATATTTGAAATAGTGAAAGATTGAAATAGGTGAATGTGTTCACTTGTTCTGTGGGTCAACATTTTAGAATTCGCCAACTTATTTAAATTTTATTTTATTGGATCTCGGTAATTTGCTGAAAAAGAGGACATCATCAACCAGGACCGATCAAAACCGAATTTGAAAATTGTCTCTATAACAAAGAGGTATACCTACTCGACAGTTTGATCGCAAAATTAATAAATGAAAAACTCGGAACGGATTATCGGTTGTAATATTAAACAAAAATAGTTTTGCTGGTCATGTGTGCTATTTTCAAGCGTTTCAGACATTTGGCGAAATATCGGATTTTGTAATTTAAATAATGTTAAAGCTGTGAAGAGGCATGGTAGAAATAACATTGATCATTTCAATTCAGTCCTTTTACTTTCCAAGTTTGATTCCGGTGATTTGAAGAATTGCTGAGTAGTCAATATAAATATTCAGTGATGTTGCTCACAGTTAGGAGAAATTGAGAAACAATGAAGATTCTAATAAACATTGTGTGTCATTTAGGATGTAAAGAAGAAGCATTACATAGTCATAATGAAAATGTGTATTCTTGCTATAGGGGTAAATCACCTAAAGACAATAAATCTTTTGACAGTGCGTAATTGATAATTGCTAGGTGACTTGGACCAAGCAAGTGTTTCTTCCGGAGCATCAAATTATATTCAAAACGATCTCGTAAGTTGATTAAAAAAAAAAAATATTTTAAGATATTTGTAATGAAATTTAGAAAAGCAAATTCATAGCAATAATATTAGAAAAAACAACCGATATGTCATATCGATCACAACTTTCAACAACCTTTGGTTATATTACTTCTTCTGGTGCAGTTAAAGAAACTTTCATAAATCTCATAGATGTTTCTGATAACCAAACGGCGTCCCGTTCATTTAACCTTGTTTTGCATACTGTCCGAAAATTTAAAGCCTCGAGGAGCCTCTGTAATATCTGCCAAAATAACTGGGTTGCAAACATATACAAAAAAAATGCATAAAAACGCAATATTTATTCATTTCTTCGAACATCGACTAAATTTGATTTTATCTAAATCGTTCAATAGTAATAAATAGTAATAGTAATCCCAATCTACTACTAGTTTTCAATAAAGACAATGGGTTTATGTGCTTTGTATTTATTCGTCAAAAAATGCTTCCAAAATTAGCTCCAAAACGTTGGACTTTTAATGGTCGGTTATTTTTAAAAAAATTTCTATAATAAGGAGCAATTAAAATAGCTCGTAGAATATATAACTGAAAATGATAGTGCTAATTGAGACGGAGAAATCGTTAATAGTGAGAGTGGGCTTTTTATTTTACTTAAAGATTCTTAGTTGATTTTTCTGTTTAATGTTTTTTTAAAAAAAAAAAAAAAAATACATACTATTCGATATATTTCAGTCCTAACAAAGTAATATATTGATTGATTGATTATTTTATTCCAGAATTCATACATAGGTTGCTTAACAAGTAAAACATTTAGAGATTAGACAAAATCTTTGCTCTAAGGTGTAAAATTTAGCTTATGCAGTTTACTGTTTACAGGGTCTGGTTAATTAAAGCTACAAGGAAAATCTGACAAAAACCTTGATTGTATATTTTTGTATATATAAAACAAAGACTACTTACGGCTACTTATAACTAATTGAACATAATACTAGGGAGTACTTGCAATCGAAGGGGGGTGTAACTCTAGGGAAACAGCCTGTTAATTAATGGGTTTTGAATATTTCGGGTGGTGGTTTTAAAGCTGGAAGACTGTAAATTTGCTAGGAAATCAATGCTGCATACATAGGCTTCTTGGTGGATTCTTCTTGTAGAGTAATAAAATGGTTTATTTCTTATTAATTTTAGGGCTTTATTTTGCACGACTTGCAGCTTATTTTTGTGAGTTTTGGCACATTGTGTCCAAGTAGGAGCTCCATATAATATTATTGGCTGAAGAGCCACTTTATAAATCATCGTCTTATTTTCTGTGGACATTTTTGACTTGCGATTTATCAGTGGATACAGAGCGCAAATGGCTTTAGATAATTTAGTGCACGTCTCTTCGATATGGTCTCTAAAGGTAAGTTTCTTGTCGAAGACGATTCCTAAGTATCGAACATTGTCCGCCCAAAGGATTTCTTTGCCGAGGAAATCTATGTTTCGGCTAGGTAAATAGAGTCTCTTCCTTTTACGAGAGAAGAATATAGCCGTTGTTTTTGACAGATTAATTTTAATTTTCCATCTATAATAGTACTGGTAAAGTTTTGCCAGTTGTTCTTCCAAAGTATCGATAATTAAGCTAGCCTCGGTTGCACTTTTGTAAATGCACATGTCATCAGCGAATGTTGCCATATTACAGTTGGGGTTTTGAGGTACATCTGCGGTGAATATATTGAACAAAGTAGGACTTAGGCAGGAGCCCTGGGGGACTCCAGCAGGTATGGAGAGGGCACGGGAGTATTTTTCTCCTATTTTAACTACAAAAGTACGAGATGAAAGAAACGATGATATTATTTTCACCAGATAAATTGGGAACTGAAAGTTTAAGAGCTTGTATATGAGGCCTTGATGCCATACGGTATCGAAGGCTTTTAACAAAGTAATATACTGTATCATATTCAGATCTAATACAATTTTTAAACAGTTTCACGGAAATTGGGAACGAATTATGGTCGATTTGCAAAACAGCAAGGTGCATAATTGACAACAATGAGAATGTTGTACCATTCTTTACAAGTGCTTATTTCGAAATATTTGTTAGCATAATCGTTAAAATAAACTCAAGATTTCATATTTTTAAACCTTTTCAATTCTTCGAAGTTTGACCACTTTCAAAAATATTATATTTCTAGTTCTGGGAATGTTATTATTTTACTGATAAATATTGATATGGTTATTTATTGTGTGAAGGACTGTGAACTTTTATTTTCATAAGAATACAGAATGTATACTCTCACGTCCCCGTTAGTAATTCTTGGATGCTTTTATAGAGAGGTTCTATTACACGTAACGAATTTGCGGAAAGCGTAATCAACCATGGACATTAACCAATTGCTTCCCTTCGATAAATTGTCACGCCACGCCACTGTCAGACATCGCTACTTTTACTGCGCAGTTTTTAGGTTGCAGAAGCAAAAACTGCTAACTCTGTTCACACATAGTGGGTGCAACCCGGTACTTTTACTGCGCGCAACCAGGTAGCTGCAACTTCTTGCGAAGAAAACTGCAAAGGTGTTCACACATAGCTCGCAGTTTTTGCAACCTCTGTTGCAGTATTTTACTATTTAATTTGTTATGAAGTTTCAACCAGTTGTGTTAGTGTAGTACACTCAGAAAAATGTAATTTAATTGAATCAAATTTAAATCAAAAGTTGAAATCACTTTAAAATAAAAAGCGAATCTTATATGAATTCCACTTTATTATAATTTTCTTTTCAAATCAAAATTTTTCATCATTGAATTAAAAAGAAACGTATATGAAGCCAAATCATATTTGAAAATTTTTGAATGAAAAATGTTCAAATATGATTTGGCGCCATATACGTTTTCTTTTTAATTCAATGATGAAAAATTTTGATTTGAAAAGAAAATTTTTATAATAAAGTGGAATTCATATAAGATTCGCTTTTTATTTCAAAGTGATTTCAACTTTCGATTTAAAGTGATTCTAAAAAAGTGATTTTAAGTGACATTTTTCTGAGTGTATGGATTTCGATGATCCAGAAGTGTTGGCTGCGGCTTGTTTAGTTATAGTTTTAAATAAACGAAAAAATAAAAGCGGAAACAGAAGCTGCTGCGTGAGGACGTGGATCGCAAATAGAGAACACTATGGAGCTGTGCATTGTTTGTTAAATGAATTGCGTTTAGATGACGAAGCATTTTATAAAAACTTTTTGAGAATATCGGGTAGTGATTTTGATGAACTTCTACAACTAGTGACCCCTTTAATAAAAAAAAGACACTCGGATGAGAAAATCAATAAGCCCAAGTGAACGATTCTCTTCCTTCAATTATTTAAACAAATTTAAACAAATTTGTTTTGAAACATTAGAATAGAATGATTTACGTTAATTTTATTTATCAGTTTTTAATATTTAAGTTAGATTTTGCAATATAGCTATAACATAGACTTATAATTAGAATAAACCGTATCGTCCATAACTTCTCTTAATTAAAAATGCTCTTCCTTCAATCAAAGATACTGTGTCTTTCGACTAATTGTATTTAGCCATATCCTATTTGGTTAAACAAAATTTATATTCTACCATTTACAAATTGTGAAATACATACCGTAGGTTAGGTTAGTAAAGAGGGCTGCCGGGAAACGCGGCTTGCATTAGGCCACCAGTTTGGGCCCATTTGCCACCCTCCGCTGGCTTTTTAGAGCTGCCAAATGACCGCTTTGCCAAACTGGATCAGCTGACAGCGTGACGGTACCGGCCACCTCTGCTAACCCTTGAAAGTGGTATGCACCAAAAATTTTGAGGCGTTTATTATTTAGGGCCGGACAATCGCAGAGAGTATGCTCAATGGTGTCCTCTTCCATCTCGCACCTCTTGCATAAACTGCTGGATGTCAGTCCCATTTTCTTCGCGTGAGCAGTTTCCTGCAGTTTCCTGTGAGCAAGCCGACCGTGGTTCTCAAGCAGTTCCTGCTGAGCTTGAGCAGTTTCCTGCTTTTGCTTGGGTCAGGTGATGGTCATAATGTCCTGGCCACCCTGCAGTCCAGCCTGTTTTCCCATTCGGACTTTAGTTTGGCCCATATGGCAGCATCAAGTTTGTTTGTGGCGTCCGCGATTGACCGAGGTACAGTGATGCAGGGGCAGTTGCTAGCTCCTGAACCTTTCCTCGCCAATTCATCAGCTTTTTCGTTGCCTATGACCCCACTATGCCCTGGCACCCACATAATCCGGATAGGAATATGCCTTGCCTTATCATTGAGAGCCACTCTGCAAGCGTAAACAGTTTTTGAAGAACATCTGTAAGACGCAAGAGCGAGAATGGCCGCCCTACTGTCGACACAAATGGTCATTGGTCTGGTTGATATTCCACTAATGGACTCAACTGCCATGCGTATAGCATGTAATTCAGACTGAAAGACGGTAGCATGGTCTGACAGTCTACACCACAGGTTAAGGCTCAAATCCGTAGAAAATACGCCCGAGCCAACTCCTGTGTCCGTCTTTGACCCGTCCGTCTTTGACCCGTACATACCGTAAAAAATACTAAAATTGCTATCACTACCGTACACACAATACTGTCACTTTTCAAGGCACTAATTGAATCGGCAATAACAAAACAAAAAGCTGCAGACGCAGCCGCAGCAAAGTTTCAACCAAATCAATATTTTTTTGCTGCACTTGCAACTCATTGAAAAGCTCTTCATGCATCGCTACTTTTTATGCTGCAAGTTGCGACCGCAGTCTGGCTGCAAGCGCAGTTTTCAAGGTTTCTACGATCACACATCGCTAGTTTCTGTCAACGCAGTTTTTTGTGCTGCGCAGCGCAAAAAGTAGTGGTGTCTGACCGTGGCTTTAGTATGCATATTTTTCATGAGGTTATTTTTATGAGACTAGTATCTCGGAGTGACTCTCGACAAGCTGACTTATGGGGAGCACATTCAGAGCAATAGGGCATTGGGAACTGTAATCTCGTTGAGCAGATTCATGGCAAACGTTCGCATTCCTAGTGCGAGTAAACGCAAACTGCTTAGGGTGGCGGCTCATCCAATGCTGCTGTATTGTGCGGAGATATACGCCTCAGCCAGACCATATAGACTAAGAAATGGCACGGAAAGCGCGATATTTTCCGATAGGAGAAAAGGGTATCATGTGGAGGGTTTGCGGATCAGATGGTGTCTGATCCGCGAGGACGTGAGACCGCGCTAAATAAGTACGTTTTTCCATTTGCAAAAGTGAGAGAAGCATATTCTCGGCCGTGATACATCAACCAATGAGAGGTGAGAACGTGCTGTTGTGCGTATGATCCCATCAAGAAATAATAAGCGCAGCGAACATTAGCTGGCAACAAACAACATTGTCTGTAGTGGATAGCACAAATGTATCGAGGATGTTGTTTCTATTCCCCAAATGTTATCGTAAATAGTATTCCGCATCAATTATCTTATTGTCGACCATTTTAATACACAGACTAGGTTTTAAGAAAATTAACATTGCGTAAAACGCCAATCGTTAACAAGTTGTTTTTGCAAAGTATATGTATATTGCCTAGTGGGAACAAAAGAACGTATCTTATCGTAGCATTGCCGCTGCCGGGGTATTTTTTGTCTTGTTTCAATTTTCGCAGTCGGGTACTGCTATCTATTTTTCGCAATTTGTGGGGTAATGTCGTAATTTATATCGCAAATTACGAGCTTTCTGTGCTATTTATCAAAATTTGCAAAGTATCGAACTAGGATGGCAACCGTTCAACGCAGAAGGACATCGGCTTTTGACAAGTGTCCACATCGTGTGCCTTCGCTCCGCTTTTCTTTTCGCTATATTTAATTATTCCGTCAATTTTTCTTCGCACTTTGCATAAACTGTGTTTTTAATAATACTTATCGCGCTATTACGCAGTTTTTTTTTAAAGTGCCACTTTATCAATACCGTGGTTGTGATCTAGGCATTTGTCAGCTTTTTTGTCGTAGTGCTGCCAATATTGTTCATTTACTTATAAAAGTGCTATCGGTTTTTCATATATTTGAAATTTGCCAATATTGTACATTTACTTATAAAAGTGCTATCGGTTTTTCATACATTTGAAATTTGTTTTCCTGGATTTTCATACATATTCTTTGATGATGTCGCTCTGTTCCGCCAATGCTTGCTGCGACAAAGCCGATAAAACACCCCTCATAACATGCTTTGGGTTTTGCGGACTATCATTTCACGCCAAGTGTGCAGGTTTCACTGCTCCCATGGGCGATTGTATCAATCGCGCGGACTCCGGCATTCATTACTACTGCGTTAAATGTCGAAAGTTCTCGATATCAACCTACGTTGAGAGACTCAGGGCCAATCTTCGGAACTTTGCTGCGCTCGAGGCTTCCTTCAACGTTCTTAGTAAGCAGCTTGAGGATTCCCGCAAGGAGACCGATAAGCTCCTTAAATACGCGTTAACGGAGCGTCCATCTACATCAACTTCACAAGATTCGCTGAACATCTGTGAAGCGACTACGATTTTATCTCCTGCTTCACCTGTTTCTCTTGAAATTCCTCTACCGGCTGGAATTTGCACTCGCAGCCAAAAGCAATTGCATTTAACCCAGGCCCAGCTGCAGCAGCTTAACTCTCAGGCTCGGCCTGTTCTTACATCGGCTGAATCGGTACCACCAGTGGATTTTCGACAAATGAACTCTCCGAGCTCACAGGCGCAAACTAACCCATCCTCCAAGCCTCCAGCTCAACGAAAACGTGTTTCACCAGTCCCACAAAGTGATATTTCCGCTAGAGATGCTAACGCCGTTTTAATTGCTACATCTTCCGACTCTTTGTTATCGGATCATGCACCGACTGCAGGTCAACCGAGATCTTCAACAGGTCTTTCTCAGCCTTGTCAGCCAGCTACTCTACCACGCCTGGTTGTTGCTTCGCCACCTTTGCATGTATTTGTATCGCGTTTCGCATACAATACTTCAGCAGAAGCAATCATGGATTACACCACTGCCAAACTTGGCTACTCACCACCTTTGCTAATCTGCAAAAAGCTGACACCTGATAACCTGCAGAATCAGGAAATCTCCTCGTTTAAAATAACGGTAACTGCTGGCACTGATCTTCTACTTCACAAAGGATTTTGGCCATCTGGAGTACTGTTTAAGGAATTCACCAGGAGACCTCGTAAAAATTTTCATCAAATAAAACCAAAAGTCTCCATAACGTAAGAACCTCAACTTCAGATGATAATGGGTGCTTAACTGGAATCAGAACCAATGGAATCAGAACTTTAGAAATTAATAAGATAAATCCAATTCATGTATACTACCAGAACGTTCGTGGACTTAGGACTAAGCTGAACACGCTGAATCTCTCCTCTACTCTTTCGTCTGATCATATAATCTGTTTAACCGAAACATGGCTAACAGTGGATATTTATGATAACGAGCTGTTTCCGTTTCATACTGTCTTCCGTCGCGATCGTGATCGAGCTACATCAGGTAAAAGCGATGGCGGGGGTGTATTGGTTGCAGTTCACGGTTCTCTTCAAGGAACATTCTGTATGGATTTCTCTCCTTCTCCTCCTGTTGAATGTATTGCTGTGCGTGTTACCCTTGCTCCCACAAAAATTCTCATTGTTTTTTCAGTATATGTTCCTTGTAATTCCTCAGTTACGGTTTATAGTAAATTTTTTGATGAGCTCTCAACCTACCTCAACGTTAGCTTTCCTTCTGCTTTTTCTTTAATATGTGGTGATTTTAACTTACCGAACCTGGTTTGGCAATATTTCCTTAATAACCTCATCCTTTTTATCTTTGTGTTCACTCTCCCAAGTAAACTGTGTTCCCAATATAAATAACAAAATACTAGACTTCATTCTATCTAATATTCCCTCCAATAATATCAGTGTTCATACCACATCCTTTCCCTACGTCCAAGCTGACTTACATCATCCTCCTCTCTCAATCGCACTTCATATCGATCTTCAGACATCTAGAGCTCCTTCTCGTCCCAAGCGCTTTAACTTCCATAAAGCTGACTTCTCTAGTATGATGGCGGAAATGAACTCGGTTAACTGGTTCTCCTTTTCTCGCGGCCTCACTGTCAATGAGCTTGCCATAAAATTCCACAACTTCCTATCTAACCTTATCTCCCGTTTCACTCCATCCAGACGTCCTCGCAAGCCCAATGACGCTCCTTGGTTTCGTCGTGACGTGGCGTCAGCCCTGAAAGCTAAGGATGTCGCTCGAGCTAGATTTAAGCATACAGGCTCTCATGATGACTTTCTCGAATTTTCAAGGCTACGATCTTCTGCCAAAACGGCTGTCAATCAAGCTATCCGAGATTACTTTTCCAGCATTGAGTCCTCTATATGTTCTAATCACCAAAAACCCTTTTGGTCGTATGTCCGTTCCCTCAAAAATTCCCATCGTTTTCCCGTTTCCATGTTCCTCGATAACGATACTGCATCTAATCCACGTGAAATTTGTGACCTTTTCGCAAAATATTTTTCTTCCTTCTTTTCTCGACATAATAATAACTTGCCCTGTGATATTCCCCGTGTTGCTTCACATTCCCTATCTTCCTTTTACACCAATCCTCTTGAAATTGAATCCTTACTCGAGTGTCTTGATGTCAATGTCGGTTGTGGTTGTGATGGTATCCCTAATCTGTTGGCCAAATCACTATCATCATCTTTATGTGTTCCTTTATCTATTATATTTAACCTCAGCCTCTCCTCCGGCTGCTTCCCTGACAGTTGGAAATCTGCTTATATTTCCCCCATCCACAAGTCTGGAGACCCAAGCTGTGTTTCCAACTACCGTCCAATCTCCCTCCTTCCTTGTTTTGGTAAAGTTCTTGAAAGAGTGGTTTACAACAGGCTGCTTCCTCTCCTCCATCCCTTCCTTGCTCCGGAACAGCATGGTTTTGTTAAAGGTAGATCCTCCACCTCTAATCTTATATGCTTTACTAACTTTGTTGCTTCTGCCTTAGACCAACGGAAGCAAGTGGATGTGGTGTATACCGACTTCTCAAAAGCTTTTGATTCTGTTGATCACGGAATTCTTCTTGCCAAGCTTCGAAGTTATGGGGTGTCAGGTTCCCTTTTGTCTTGGTTTTCATCCTATGTTTCTGGTCGTTCTTGTGTTGTATCTGTGCAATCCTCCACCTCTTCCCCTTTTTGTCCACTCTCCGGTGTGCCTCAGGGCTCTATTCTTGGTCCTTTATTATTCCTAGTCTTTATAAATGATCTCCCTTCTTTTGTTCGTTCTCCCTGCCTCTTGTTTGCGGATGACTTCAAGATTTTCAAAGTAATCGAATCTATCAGCGACTGCCTCCAACTCCAAAACGATCTTCGTTCTCTTTGCGACTGGTGCGCTACTAATTATCTTACTTTGAACATATCCAAATGTCATCAAATGTCCTTTACGTTTAAAACATCACCCGTAATATATTCCTACACACTGTATGGATCTTCCATCACGGTTGTTGATAATTTTAAGGATCTTGGTGTGCACTTTGATCCAAAGCTCAAATTTGACCTGCACAAATTTGACCAAGGCTTCTCGTCTGTCCGGTTTCATCCTTAGATGCTCTTCTTCGTTTACTAGCATCGCTACCTCTCTCCATCTGTTTTTTTCACTTGTTCGTAGCATTCTAGAATATTGTTGTCAAGTGTGGTCTCCCCGTCATAAATATCTTAACGAGGCAGTGGAATACGTTCAGCGTAGGTTTACTCGCTCCCTGTTGTTTAAATTCAATATCCCTTACTGTGAGTATAGTGATCGTCTATCCTTATTTCAAATTCCTTCCCTAGATTCCCGACGAGTGTTTCTTGACGAGTGCTTGCTTTTCAAGCTACTCCATTGCCCTATGCTCCTCGATCTTGGTCGTATGCTGTGTATGCGGAGCGTCAATCGATCGGATAGATTTCAACTAATGTTCTCCCTTCCCTTCGCGCGATCTGATGTTTATTTTAACTCGCCGCTAGTGCGTATCCCCAGGAAGCACAACGATCTTCAGCTTGGTCCTTTTCCGCTAACGTTCGCACAATTTAAATCACAAATTAAAGACTTAATTCTTAAAGTTCCTTATAATGTTTGATTTTCTTTTAAATTCTTTTAAATTTTTTTACTTTTTCGCACTTTCTTTTCACATTAACTTGCATATTGGCATTAATTTTTTGTAATTTCAAATATTTGTTTGTTTAATATTTTAAGTTATTTGTTAATTTTTCTTTTTTCTTTTTTAATATCTTTTTCGCTTTGTCTAATATTTCTATTTTTATAATTGGGCAGCAGCCTGTAAAAATGGGTTTGAATAAATAAATAAATAAATAAGGGCGTTACGTATCGGTAACGCCGTGTTGGTCATAGCACAGGTGATTCCAGTCGATTTATTGGTGAACGAGCGCAGAGAAATCTTTCTGAATAGCTCAGAAATGGGGAGAGAGGTGACAGCCACTCAAGGACGAGCATGAACGCTTGAGCTTTGGGAGGATCGTTGGTCTACGGGCACACAAAGCACCTTGGCTCACTCGTGACCATAATGAAATAAATTTATATCTGTGGCAATTTTTATCAGGCCATGGCTACTTCATAGAATAGGGAAACTCAGGACGAATGCTGCAACTACTGCATTAAAGAAATTGTGCTGGCGCTTCAGAGGTGAACGGGAAGCACTCTGGTCTGCAACCAAACCTGCGACGCTGAAGACGATTGTTGAGGTGATGCTGCATTCAAAAGACGCTTGGACAAACCGTATATACTAAAGATAGCGCAGAGACAACGGTATTGTATGATATTTTCCTGATAGCACAGTAGGGTAAAGGGTAAAGAATTTATCATCAGCTGGCACCTAAAAAGAGACAAAATCACAGATATAAAAAAATTGATACGCAATGGCTATCCGTGTACCCATATGTGAGAGCCACAACATTGATCTCTCACAAAAATTCCGCTCAATGCACCCCTTTCTACCGCAATCACAACCGAAAAGCCCTAGTGCTGTCTCTTATTTACGAAACATGTGAGTTCTATCAGATTGGGGTAAAAGTGTGCAACGAGCAACACAAAAAAGAAATGTCAATGTCACTTTGGTAAGTGTCGGTGAATCAAAACATTGGCTTTAAGTCAAAATTTCTCACCGAAAATTTTGAAATTGTTTGGCCTGTACCATAGAAACAAAGACCTACGAGAGTGCGCGATAATCTGTGTCGGTTCCCCGAATAAATTGGCGGTCGAAAATTCCAATATAGTGTGAGAATGAAGTGCCGCGATCCAGGCTGAAATAGTAGCCACAGAAGTGCTTCGCGGGGAATATCGTATTTTGGGTAAGTCAAGGTAATCTTTTGTATCAATTCCGCTTTGTTTTTGAGTGAAATCATAATTAATTTCATTTACTAAAAAAATTTTAATCTTCACTCGCCGGTTGCCGAAAAACAAATGTCAAACGACATTCGAAATGGCGATCTCTTGTGGTTTTTACATTGGCGTTACCGTATGAACTGTTTAGGACACACACCCGTACCTCATTCTCTTCCTAATAAGCAGAAACTCGAAAATTAGACCATTTCTCTCGTTCGATTTCTAATCCATTCTCTCTTATATCTGTGGCCAAAACCAAATAAGTTCACTGTATCATATGCAAAAGTGAGAGAACCATATCTCAAATAACAGGTGAGAATGTTTATATCCATGTAGCTGATAGATGAGAGTCCCAACGGGAATGGCGGTAATGTATTCTGGGGGAATGTATGAATCAAACAATGCTGGTAATGCAAATGTAATGTGCTAGAAAGCTATTTTCCAGCAATTATACGATATACTCGTATACATGACTTGGAGCATGGGGAATGCTGAAAGGCAGAAAGCTAATATGTTATAAGTCCATGGCTGGCCAATCAACATCACTCGCAGAAATAAGGGGAAAAGAACTTGCGAGCATACATCGGCTATGGGTAGTCTGCTAAATAAAGCGGAAAGATGAAAATTTCGGAGCATTTCAAATCATGACAAGTAAGTAAAATGTATGAAAAACAAGAGAACCAATTCCCTTTAGTAGCAAAGAGCATGCGCTATTGGAATTTCCAATGAGCATCACAATCCCTCACCATGCAAAAACCACACATGCAGAGATATGATCGGCCACCGGCCAAATCCTTAAATCGTACTCATCGTAGATGACGGGAATGCGAGAATACGATGTTGTACATTCCAAAAAGCTCTTATAGATAAAACTTTAAAGCTAATAGCATAAGTTTCCCCTTGTATAAATCTTCCCAGCCTAGAACATGCAATGTTAAAAAGAAAACAACATGCAATGGTCCGGTAATGCTTCCACACATTACGCGAAATGCTTACCGAATATATCAGTAAGCATTATTTTTCCCGTTCGGGTGTGCTGGCGTGCGTATAATCCCATCTAGAAACAGTAAGCGCAGCGAACATTCGCTTGCAAAAAACAAATTTGTGTGTAGTCAATTGCATAAAAGTGTCGGAAATATTCTTTCTACTCGTCAAATAGTATAAAAAATAGTATTCCGTGTTAACTACTTGATCGCTTATCATTATAAAACACATGTATGCTGCCTAGTGGGAATGAGAAACAGGTCTGATCGTAGCAGCGCTGCTTGGCGGGGTACTTTCTGTCTTTTTTCAACTTTGGCCGCGATATTGCTACCTACTTGTCGCGATCAGTGAGGAAATATCGCAAATTGTATCGGAAACCACGTTCTTTCTGCACTATCTATAGTATATACGCTCTGGCTTGGGAACGAGTCTCAGTATACGTAGAAACGGTATTGCGGCTAAAAAGAGAAGAGGATTGCCTAACGAACTCCTCCTGACAGAACGAAAGTAGGTGCTAGTGGCACACTGGTACAGCGGAGTCGAAGTAATATGAAAGCGGTTCCGACCCGGATTCCTGTGATCAACGCGTGATGTTTTTAAGTGAGGAGAATCTCACATAGGGCTTTTCCACACTAGTATTCTTGATGCAGTCCTCACACCGGTTTTATGGGCAAGAGACAAAAGAATCAAGGGGAATTCTCTACAAAAAGTGATGCACTTGGAGAGAAATTTGCATCACGTTTGAAACATATTTATCGGGTTATAACTCACTAAACAAACTATAGCCATAGTTCACGGGTCAGGAATTTTTCATGAAACACTCAAGTTGAAATTAAAAAACAAGAACACGCACACATTCATATGCATAATCGGTATATGAACGGCTCCGTTGCTGCTGCAAACCAAGTGTGAAAATGGTGATTGTTTTCTAACCGGTTTGAGGACTGTATCAAGAATACTAGTGTGGAAAGGTCCATACTGCATCTTTTGCAGGATACCCAGGAAGGTTTTCCGATACCCGTTCGAGAAAAAGAGGTATGCATCAATTTATTGTGCAAATGTAGTGATTGTACATTTTTATTTCTACTTCATTTTTCAGCATCAAAATCAATCATACTTTAAGCCCCGATTCAAATTCAACATTCGATTCCCAACACAATAGAAATTAACATTTAATGTATGTTCAAATTCCACATCATTTAAATAACATACAATTTCAAAGTTACAGCTCATAGTGTTTTTTTACTACCACCAAAACAATAAAAATCATAGTTGTCACCATCACAGTAAAATGCAATATGAAAAATTCTAACCTATAAACCTATGTATTTATCATTCGATTTCGCTCCAATAAAATTAGTCACCATTACGATTCACTCTGACCTCATTCAATTCGACGGCATCATTTCCTGTATACGGAAATGTTAACCACAAAGAATCCACGACTACACGTGTGCTCTATAAAAGCCAATCAATTAACGCTAATTAGTATCCTGCAGAGACTAAGGAATTCACTTCATCGTTCGCAGGATTTGATTACAGCCTGCGGAAATTGAGTAGTCGGAGAAGCTGTCAATGAACTATGAACGAGCATAGCACAATATCGACAAGGTCTTCATGAGTATCACTAGTTTAGTTCGAAACGGTGATAAAAGTTGTGTGTTTTTCATCATACTTATCAGTCCTTACAAATTTAATTTAACACTTACATATGTATTTTGAAAGCCAAATTGGGATGAAGCGGTTTATGAATCCAACAAGTAGTCGGCCAACTAAAGAAGAAAAGAATGGAATGAAATAAATATAGTAAAGTTTTGGTGAACTAAACTACAATAGAAGTGCTGAATTGCGATCAGCTTTTTCCCTACCTGTCTATAATAGCATAGGCACTGTATATCTGCTCTAACCCTAACAAAGCAGTCAGTGTATTCAACCTAGCTTCGATGATTCTGACCAATAAAAAACACAAGTCAAATTATTGAATTGTGAGCATAACTTGACTTCGCTGTAAATGAAGGAGTACCTTGATGGGAAAATGTGTTTGTTTTCCTCTTTTTTCTTCCGCGTTAACTTCGTCCTCAACTATATTTATATTTTTGTTTTCGCCAATTGTGATGTTTTTTTGTTGTTGTTTATTAACGACTTGTGCTATAGTTTTCTTGTTTTGCCCACTTTTTTCGATATTTAAAAAGGTAGGCATTTTGTAGATGTTATTCATACACGCTGACCGTGAAGTGCTATATTTCATTAAACATCAAGTAAAACTTGGTTAAGCGAAGGCGGATCACGAAAACAATTATGACGCTTTACGATTCCTAGTTAGCTTCTACTAAAATAACTTGTAACTTGTTTCGATTCGATTATACACTTTATAGCATATTGCGCCAAAAAAAAGTTATTTGACGGACATAAACGAGTGGAGATACTTCAATTATGCAGAAATAGATTATTAGCAGATAATGCGTCCAACTCTATTCTTTGATTATAGAATAAATGAATATGGATAGTAGTCGGTTTGCAAACCACAATGCAAGGATATCTTTAGAAAGATATGCAGAACCGTTTTACACGACTTTTTTAGTCTTTTAACTACTTTGGTGTACTAGTAGAGCTTTGATATATTTTTTTTTATCATAAAGAAAGTTTAGAGATCTTGTGAAAAATTATGTATCTAAATATCTAGTGTATATTTTTGCTTCGATTTAGGCTATTGCTATTTTCCAAATTAAAGATGACTACATAGGAAATATAGCCCCCACCTCGTGACTTTTTCATATTGTAAGCCAAGTACGGAGATTCGGTAAAAAAAATTGGATCGAACTCTTCCAATGGTAGCAGTAAAATAGAGAAATTGAATAGAAATCTCCACAACGGTGAATTTATTTTCTAAAATGAATGTGATGGTATTCAATAAATATCTAGTGAAATGTGTTTTTTGTATAGAATATTTTCACGATACTAGAAATGATAGTGCTTAAAACTTTGAAGTTTACACAAAAACTGATGAGGACCGCTTAATTCTAGCTAAATTTCAAAGTTTTACTCCCATTTTACTGCATCGGACATTAAAAAACCTAGTAAAATAATGGAGATATAGCAGTCAAAGTTGAAGTACTCGCCACGACAAGCCGAGTGGCACTGAGATTCCTACGAGATTCAGCATCATAACGGACTGTCAAATTCTTTCTTCTGTCTTTCAACGCGATCCGAGTCGAACGTCTTTCCTGTGTAAAAATTGTAGAATCTTAGTTTATTAAATGTAATTGTTAATCGTAATTCTTATTTTTCTTTATTGACTTTTAAATAAAAATAGCTATAAAGTGATGACTAGCCGATATGATCTAACGAGATCGTTTCCACGCGATTTTCCAAACGATAAACTGAAAGTGGTAGTGTGAATGTGCAGTAACTAAGACAGATTCCTCGTGCAAGTGTTAATTCGGATCATAAATTTTGCCACACGACGAGTTCGTTCACACTGACGCAGAACCGCCATTGCCGCCAGAAGACACCGAGTCTAATCCGGACCTGTTCATAAATAGCGTCGCTATGCCTCAAATCCCGCCATTTTTGAAGACGCAGCCAGATCTTTGGTTCGCACGTGTAAAAGCGCAAATTTGTTCTCATGGAATTAAAAGAAACATTACGAAATTCGATAGGCTGATAAGCGAGCTGCACAATGAAATATTAATGCAGCTCGCAGACAGCGCAAAAAATCCACCCAAAACAGGTCAGTGCAAAGCTATAAAAAAAATGTTAAGTGTTTATAAAGTGTCGGAAGAGAAGGAGATTCAAGAGTTGCTCACTGCTTTGGAACTTGGGGACCAGAAACCATCCCAGTTGCTTAGAGCGATGAAACTAAAGGCTGGAAACAAAGTTTCCGAGAGTTTCCTAAAATCGCTATGGCTACAATGACTTCCCGACAATGTTCAAGCTATACTGGCAATTTCCGAAGTTTCAGACCTAATGAGTTTGCTTGAAATGGCGGGTAATATTTTAGAAATTCGTGAGCCGCATCATGTTACGACAGCTTATGGCACTGGAAGCTCAATGCAAAATGAACTAGCAGTAATCAAGGCACAATGACCTGCTTTGCAGCTTTATTGTGGTAGAAATTACCGGCGCTCGCGGTCTCGCCATCACATTGATCGTTCTAGATCAGTAACGACTCCTCAGAAGAAGCAATAAATAATTTTTACTGAATTGATGCATAAATAATTTTTACATTCCTAACAAAACAAGAATTTTGCTCCCAAGTCTCCTCTATTGAATTTTTGTAAAGAGCAGTACATCATTGCAAGCTGCCGAAAAAAAAACAACGCAAAATCTATTCAAAACCCAGACTAGACCACCGTTTCAGTGAAAAAAAAAACTCTAGCGCACCTGAACCGCTAGAAATACTAATGTTCGATGAACAGTAGAAGAATCGTGCAGATTTTGAGAGCATATGCTACCACACGTGCTCCAACCTGTTTCGAGTGCAAAATCACTTTGATCTTAACCTCATAAGGTGGGAAGGGTTTCAGGAAATTCAAAATTAAGGAATGCCAAACACTGCAAAGCTTTGAAAGCAGCATAACATAACATAAACAAAGAAAATGCTTAGTGCTTGCAACACTTTACCAGCACTGCAACTAAAAATCTCCCACAATTGCCTCACGTCAAAATCAAATAACTCTATTGATTTCGACTTTATCCGATGAGTTCGTCGAAATTTGCAGGGTTAGAAAGATGATTAGGGTCAAGAAACGAAAATTTCTAGAACTTAGAAAATTTAAACATTGGTAAATTATTTTCATTGTAAATATTCGCGATATGAATACTAAATGTAAGCATTTGTTGATAAAAAAATAACGAAAAACGCCTCGTGTTGGCAACCCTTTGCTAGCATCAAAGCCAAAAATATATAACACATGTCTCATATTGAAATCAACCTGCTCACGAATTTCGTTTTGATCCGATGACTGCATTGGAAGTTATACGGGTGCAAACAAATTTAGGGCTACCAGTCGCAAAAGTTTTCAAATTTTCGAAAACTTAATATTTACTGTTAATTGTCAATACAAGATTATTACCGTTTGAAGATTTTACGGAAAATAGCACAATAAAGATATTGCAAATAAATACAAAACCAACAATAGCTGGCAACATTGCATGGTTTTTCAACCAAATTCTTTCTGAATAATGCCTATAATAAGTTCCATATATCATATGACATTCGTTTTGATTTCATGACTGCACTGGAAATTCTACGGCAAAAAGTTTTGTTTTCCTGAGCGAATTTTCAAAACCCAAGACACCAAAATTACCATAGCTGGCAGCACCAACCGAATTTTTCAACCACATTTTTACCAAACACGGCTTGAAGTAAGGTTCAGCTACTGTGTCAATTTCATTAAAATCTGGTAGCTGAATCAAAATCCAAATGCCGGAAAGCAATTTTTCTTTATAATTTTTCAAAATGGCACCACTGGCACAGAGTTGCCCACATTCCCAAATCCCTTCTTTCAGATCTGGTCTAACTTGATACCAATATATTCTGTGAATTTCCTTTGCATCTGGTAATTGGGTCGTGAGTTCTCGTGAACAGAAGTTTTTGATGCTTAAAATATAGATAAATTAGAAGAGGGTTGCCGTTCTTGTCTGATGTGAAATTTCAAAAATTTTGCTTTGGTTGTATAGACAAAGTATAAGGTTTGTATATGAGCTGGTTTTTACCGTAAAAGACAAAAAAAATTTATGAGATTCGATGGTTCGAAGGTTTTCACTTTTAATGCCTGCCGTAGCTGCAGGGTTGTCAGCACGTTCATAACACGAGTCTACAACTTAGTAATAGCAATATGCCCTGTTAGTTTCATATAATCTGATAATCTGGTCAAAAATTATCGCAATTCAAAATTTTTCAATTTTTCTCGATTTCATTTTAGGCTCTTGCGCACACATAGGGTTAAACATTTCAAAAATTTATCATACTCACATTTGGAACACGTTCCAAATTCATTCCATTACCTTTATTTTTGCAAAAGTTATTTGTGGACAGAAAAATAGGTATATTTAAAATATCACTAAAATGGTTATCGGCGCCAAAGGGTTAAAAATTATTAACTTTTTGTGAGACCTGGCACTATTCTGCATATACACTAATGCATCCTGAAAATTTCAGTTCAATCAGACGGCGCGTTCCTGAGATTTTTTCAATGAATTTTTTGATTATATATATATATATATATATATATATATATATATATATATATATATATATATATATATATATATATATATATATATATATATATATATATATATATATATATATATATATATATATATATATATATATATATATATATATATATATATATATATATATATATATATATATATATATATATATATATATATATATATATATATATATATATACCACAAATACAAGTTGATACTGCTTCTTTTGTCACTGATACATTTGGTCAACGACATGGCAAGTAGAGTAAAATTAATACAACCATGTCATTGAAATTTTACGGCTGCACACTGCACGGGTCGACTATTTTACCAACAAGCAAGTTTTCGCTTTCGATTACAGGATGCATGGCATACGAATTGCACGTACATGAGAACCATAAATATATGGTAGCTTGTAATTGATTTCGATTTGGCTCGGCCTGAATCAATGTACCTTGTATTGGCTCAATATGATGACTGTTACGACAAATACCTGATTCATTTGAATTGTATCATTTTCGTGTATTCGACCCATCTGCACTTTCAGCGATTAGAAACAGTCTGCCACTAATCGGCAGCAGGAAAAGTTCGTGTGAATTCTGACAAGAGGGAAAACTATGATAAGAAAAAAGTGCACCATTTTTGAAATGTGAAAAATTTGGGGAACGCTCATCGAATAAGTTTGGAATCTCTCGTGTAAAGATTTGCATGGAACCGAGTTAAGAAGCAGACCTTATAATTTATGAATGATCAGTGAATAAAATAATTAATAATAATGTATAATTTATTCAAAATATTAGCAAATCAATCCAAACCATATTTTCTAATTTATTACCATACACACAAATGGTGCATGGTTTCAAACGAGCCAAAAATTAATCAAGGTGCTGTAGTAATCAACGCGTGATAAGAAAACACTCTACGAACAAGAACTTAGTAAAAATTTCTACAGTAAAAGCTTAAAAGAAACAATAGGAATTTTCAGAGACGGATTACAGAGATATTTCCAACCACAAGTTTCAATACACAAAGCTTGTTGTATGACGTATCCAACTGCATAATCATGTTTCAAGGTGAATGCACGTACAACATGTGCTTTGGCTACGCTTTAGGCTCTAGTATTCAGAATTACATACTCAAGTCCACATGTACACCCTGCATCAAGGTAAGTGTTGTACAAAGGTATGCAAGCGTTGTGTGACAGACTAGTAAACAAGAACACGGAACCTAAATCATTCTTCATCGACTTATTCTACCGGAAGGACCATAATGTTGTATGACATTTTCTAGTGCAAAAGCATGAGAACTTGAGACAGCACTCATGAGAAAACAATCGCTCGAGAACCTAAAGTGCTTCTCGAAGAATGGTAGTGGCATGTCCCCTGGCAGGCTGGTTGTTTCGAGCTGGTTTTGCGAAGATAGTGCACCTGATTGATACAATGTAGAAGAAATTAATGTAGTTCAAAAGCGACTATGAAATATTTTAATCACCTACTTGACATTGATGAAGGAATGAGTGTTTTTGAGCTCATATTTTCCCCGTTCGGAAGCTGAAAACGATCGCATAAAAATTCTTGTTATTGAATTAAGGTCATACACAGTACGGACAGAGAAACTCAAGTGGAAATACGTTTGATATTGAAAGATAAAAGATTTCCGTTCTTTTGTTCGACGATAATTTTCTGCAGAAATAAACCCACTGAAGGCTGGCATTCGCATTCGCTTCAGTGGTTCTCATATTTTAATTCTTTGAAAAAAGAAAGCTGGCAAATTCAGATCGGTTGCAATTCGCTCTATTAAATAGATAAAAGGTTGAATATCACTACAAATATGCTTCAGTTCTGGGTTCATAGTTAACTATCTTGTGTTTGTAATCATACTGTCGGCGTGTGCTCATATGCTCATCTTTCTCTATGCGTTGACTCTCTTCTACAATAGTCTCAAATATACATACAATTTTCCAATAAAAATCATATCTCTTGAAAAGATGCACGGACGCAGAACAATTTAAATCCGTTTTAATCGGATTATAGCTTTTTTTTAAGAATACCTCCGTCAATAACAAAATCATAAAATCAATAGGCTATGTGCTTCGTTTCCTGTTAATGCGCTTCTTTCGCTTTCTGAATCTAAGGCCTTGGGCTATCACAAAGACGATAAGTTTAAATCGTTTTCATTTTATCACGATTACGATTCTTGGAAACCACAAGGACATTTTCTTTTATGGATGGACTCCAAAAATTATTGCTTGTAAGTCCTGATGCTTACAATTAAAATTGCTGAATGGTTTTTGGCCACCGTATCTTTTGGTTTGTATGCACGGCTGGAAAGTAAACTGCCCCAAAAAGCTTTAAAAAGGTAATGAAGTGTAAATTAAGTAACAATATTATCCACGAAACCGGGAATTAACTTTGTCTGAAATTATGTTCTTGGAGCGAAATTTCATGCAGACTCAGCTAAATTAAGATACGGAAGGGCTATCAAAAAATTGATGCGAATTATCATCGTAATTCTATTTTATAGCTTAGGTTCAAAATATAATAATATATTTCAAAGTCTTTGCTAGTGAACTGATTTTCATGTTTAAGTATTTATCTGCGTGATTAATGCAAACTCTGTTCTACTGAGACTTCATGTACTTTGCCGGCCCAGTATCTCATGTCACTACTATTTTTTACATCTATCACATTCAAGCTCAAGCATCAGTTTCAGGCTATATGAGAGAATTGTTATTCATAATGATTTTAGTTCTATGTAAGTCGTGCTTCAAAGAATAAAATTTAGAATAATTAATTAGAATAATTCTTTATTATTTTTTTATTAATTAATTGTTCAGCGTCTTTTAAATATGCACGATTCACTTATTGCTATGTTCAATTTAACAACTTAGGCTCTAAAGACAATTTGCTTGAGGGTGGTAAAAGTCTGTGTACGAGTAAAAGTATTCATTTGAAACATATGTTCACAAAAACATTATAATCAATTGCTTTTTTATTTCTCTACGCCATATAATTATTGTAAGCCTAAGAAATATCATTGTTTTCCAAACAAATAGTGAGAAAAATTCAAAAGTCTTCGTACGGTTGCATTTTCCTGAAAGCGAGTGGAAGAAGTTCCGTGATTTTTTCAACTTTTCACGATGAAATAAACAATTATTCAATGTGCAGAAAGATTTGACCTGATTTTATTGTTTTGAGTGCTGATGTTGCGTCACTTAAGTGGATAATTAGTCAAAAGGAACGACGCTAGCGTAGAAGAAAAAATATCATCTTCCAACTACATAACCTATGCAAATCATTAGGACAAAAATATAGTATCACTGGGAGGCCGAAATCAACGGAAGTAATAATTGTGGATAAGTTTTCAGAGACTCAAGAAAGCAGATATGTTTTCGCATATTTTCCCAGGATAAACAAGTATGAATTTCAGCGCAGCAAATATATCAAAAGTTGCATTCGATTTCCAATTGTTTGATTCGATGACTTTTCTACTCACTATGATCACTGTCAATTCCATTAATGTTTAAATCGTGCAAGATTACAAATAACAATACCAGATATTTCAAATTAGAACAATTTTTTTTAAATAAAAACTGAAATTAGTGGCTCTGGTCACCACGAATCTATAAAGTACGTTTTTCTCTTCAAATATTCTAAGAGAAAAATATACCGCAGTAGATTTTCTATGGCGAAATTCCAAGACAAAATGAATTAAACCTTCGGCATACAACGTGAAAATAATTCCTCACCCATACAAGGTGGAGTTAGATTTGCCCCATCCATAAGACATTTTATCAATTCTGTGCATACATATATTGAATAGGGAGTGTCCATATATTTCTTCTATTCTATGTATTAACAAGCTAATAATAAAACACAAAAATGTATCGAATTGTTTTTTGTGGCATAATTAAAATTGAAAAATTTAACAAAATGATTCGAAATTTTTCAATCTTAATCATCCCACAAAAAACAATTCGATTTTTTTCTGCTTTCGAAGGCTTATTCCGCAAAATGATCGAGTTTCCCGTAACAAATATTCTCTGTTTTGATAAGCATTAGAGACGATATATGTGGTTTATGCTAATTTATAGACAAGAAGAGAACCGTGATCACAAACTAAAAACCTTAAAAAATACGTTCATACCTTTTCCCAAAAATCAGCTTCATGTCTTTAAGATTTGGGGTTAAAATAACCTCACGTTGTACACCGAATGTCAATACTCTTGTTGGATTTACGTGGAAAAAACAACTATCTTTCTTTAATCATTCCAATACTAACTTACGAAACAAGCAAACAGACAAATCAAAAGAATTTCAATCCACAGCAAACATTAAACTCTTGAACTCAGTAATAAATCAATTACAGAAACGAAACATACAAATAACTTCTGTTAGACAATAAATCCATTACAGTAGTCATACTTACAAGTTACATCCTAAACTCAGTCCCCCAAAGCAAACCAGCTCCAAGTTCTGTAGCGAAACAGAAACCCAACTGAGAACGCTGCAAATAGTGCACACATATTTCTGGGCCATTTAGCGGCCGAATAAGTAAGGGGTTTTTTAAAAAAATTTCAATTTTATTGGAATTGAATCTTATCTAGAGGTTAGGTGAAATTCCTGCTTAAGTAGTGCAAACTTCCTTAAATTGTTCGCAATAGATACCTTTTGATGTCATTTGTTTGATAAAACATTCTTTAGGTGCGGTTTTCGCACTCTCGGGCAGGGTAAGCTATCTAAACTTACCTTAACTTACCCTGCCCAAGAGTGCAAAAAACGCACCTTTTATTATCGTTTTTTTAAACATTTTTATGGTCATTCACGAATAAATTACAGGATTTGCTCATAAAAAAAATACACATTTAAGACGTAAAATATTCTTTGTACGCACTTTTGTAAATTTACATCTTTAATAGTAGGAAACCAGTTACCTACTATTATAAGGGTAAAATTCAACCAAAATTTTTTTGAGTGCAGGTACCACCTTCAAATGCACTGCTGAATGCCTGAGAGATGCACTTCTCTAAGAGATGCATGGCACTTTACGACAATTCTGGACACTGTATTATTACCAGCAAATAAGTTAATAGCCACTTGGCTGTCTGTAAAAATCTCGCTCCGAATATTTAATTACACAGAAGCCAGGGGATGGCCTGAAAAATAGCAGTATATAAAAATAGCAAGTGTATAACGCAGCCAACTTTATTGTTTAGTTTTGAGCCATCAGTGTACACATTAGTAATCAGTGTACAGTGTACACATGAGGAAGATACCATCAATTCATTCATTTCTACTCAATGTGCGAGTTGAGAGCATGAGATTCAGTATTGTGTCCACAGCTATGTAGTCAACATACACTGGTGTGCGATCTTTTGCTGAAACTATTTTAGCACAGCCACGCTTAGTTCTAGTCTATGCGAAGATACATATAGTGCAGTCTCACATCAGCCAGGTTAGCTTGCTGCTAAGGACTGTCCCAGTAAAATTTGACCCTTTTACTAAAGCACATAAGATGAAACTTTTTGAGTTTAGGAAAATAATGTTTTTTCTTTATGATAGCTTCCCTCATAAAGATATTCAAAAACTACATTCGTAAACGTTAAATATCGCTTGGAGTTAAATTTTTGAGCTTTTCAATAGAGACCCAACATTAAGTTTTTCGCAGAGGCCTCATTAACGATTTCGTATGCTTTTTTCCATTTTTTTTAAAGTCAGACCCATTTTTAGCTTTCTCATAGCTTTTCTTCAATACTCGTTTCACTTGAGGTCAATATTATTCTATTGGTCTAAGTTCAGGACAATTTGGTGGGTTAGTCTCCTTGGAGACGAAAGTGACGTGGTTGCTTTCATACGACTTTCGTACCACTTGATGCTAGGTCTGGCCAAAAAAACACGGACCTCTCATGCTTATTAATGAAAGGCAACAATTGCTTCTGCAGACATTCGCCGATAAAATCCTGGGCATTGATTGTACCCCCCGCTTTAAAAATATGGCTCCTTAGACCAAAGCCACAAAGTGCCTACCACATCGTGTACTGTTTAGGAAATTTACTGGTTTCGTTCAAATTAAATACTTCTTTTTCTACACCCTTCGCTCTAGCAGTGTAAAATGTATGGCCACAAATCTGACAGAGCTCCGCTTTGACACACATCTCGTCATCTAAGATGACACCAGGGGCGGCTCGTCGTTGTACACAAAGGAAGCAGTGCTTCCCTTGCTAAATATTCCCTATACAAGAAAAATAGCTTAACAATACATATTGAAATTCATAGCAAATCAATTAATTTTATATGAATTAGCATCCAACATAAATAAAAAATTTTACGAAATTCAAAACACTATTCATCTCACACACGAGATAGTTCTCACAACCAAAGTGCCTTACAAGTAGTTTTACAGCAACGCGATCGGATATGTTGCGTTTGAGTAAAAACCTCAAGCATCCCGTACCATTGTAAGCCAGAACGCTCAGTTCATTGCAGCGTATTGAAATATGCTACACAGAACACTAAAGTGATCTTCCCTCAATGCACGTACCATGATGTGTGCATACACCCCATTGCAACCATCACGCAATCGATGGTCGTAAACAGTTTGCAACGAATGTTCCCGAATAGCAGCGCGGACGCTGCTCAGCTTACCGCGTCTTCCTGAGTAGAGAAAATCAAAAACCCCTCGCTTATTCAGCCGCCAAATGGCCCAGAAATATTTGTGAATGGACGCAGCACGATTTGTAGCGTACTCTGTTTGGTTTTCTCTCCGAAAGTGTAGATAGATACTTTCCTGATAATGACTACGTCATCCACATAAGCAACCTCTTTGCAACTGGCACAGCCCAGCTGCCTCAGAGCAGTATTTATCGTAACGTTCCATATCAAACGAAATACCCGTACAAATGAGCATTCACCAGCGATAAAAGCGATCAGCAACAGTTGAGACCAGTAAGAGCCTTCACAATCCTATCAGACCTGATGTAGGTAAAGATCTCCTCAATGTCCAGGAAGGCGACAAGCGTATACTCTTTACAAGCGAGAGATTTTTCTATTTGCTCAATGAGACAAGGGAGAGTAGTTTCGACAGACTTGACTTTGGTGTAGGCATGCTACGATTGCGAAATTAATGAAGGATCGACCTTTTGATATGCTAACCAATCATCTTTTTCAGAATCTTTAACAAAACCGAGTCAAGACATATAGAACGAGAGTCCTAAGGTTTAACGTGCAAAACTCTTCTTGATTTAGCAATAAACACAGCCAGCAGACAGAAACACATGAGAAGCGCAAGCAGGCATTGTAGATATTTTTCAGCCACGGTAGCGTAGCTTCTATAGATTGCTGGATATCAGCCAGAGGAACACAATCAGGGCGCGGAGATTTGAATGGTGCGAAGGAGTCAATGGCCCACCTTAATTGGGAGTTTTGAGTTTGTGTACTTTTTCCAGCAAAACTGAGTAAATTACCCTGTATGTCATTATACTATTAACCAAGAAACAGGCGACAAAAGTGGTAAATTCAACTAAGTTAATTATTTTAGAACGCCATTTAAGGAATCCTTATTGTTCTTTAGAAAACAAGTGCCATGAAGCATCTTATATTCCATCATGAACAATACGCTCAAGAACTTAGGGAAACACAAGCGAGGGCATATCGGACGGTAGCTGTCAATAATACCAATGCTTCTCATCTTTGAAATAGGAAAAACATTGGCAACGTTCTAGCTAGGGAAAATAATATTCAATATGGGTAAAGTACATTCGTGTTTTTGGCAGCTTATCCTAAACTCCGGTTACGTTGAAGTGCTTCATCGGATAAATTGCGAACAAATTTATTACAAAGTTGTGCTTCACGTGTTGCGCTTTAGAAACTACTACAGAAATCCAAGTAGGATAAGTACCACAGTGAGATCGAGTCATAGGTGTAAAATTAGATATTTTAGATTAGTTTGCACAACATCAGGTAGTGTTTATAACATTTGATGATGCTCCTAGATTATAAAATTAGCATGTAACGAAGGTCAGCTATTGCTGCTGAGTAAACAACGCTGTACCTGAGTCAAAGCTTAAGCTCAATACTTTCTATGTATGATGCACAGAATACCCAACATAATCATCTATTATTATCCTTAAACGAACGTTATTTCGTACGACCAATTAATTTTTGGTTTATATGGAAGTGACTTTTTAAATTGTTTATTGATATTATCTTAGGTTATTACATGTAACTTAGAGAAAAAAAAATATATACTATATACATCATTAGTGTAGTGTAGTAATTTTTCCAAGAGTTGTAGTGATTTCCTTTTGCCTATACGTATGAAACCCACCTACACAAATAATTCTGGCACCATCTGTTTAACGAAATGTTGAAGTGAGGACCGTTCACCGGAAAATTGTTCATCGACCAAAAAACTTTCATATCAGGTGCAAATAAGAAGGACATGCTTAACTAATTGGAAAATAAAGCGGTGGGCGAGGGAATATCTTCTAAAAAAACACCATCAGAAACGTGCTTCGAATTCTGCAGCCTCATTACGATTGAGATTTATGCAGTCACAACTCGACCGTAGAAGCCATGTTTCGATATTTTTTCAGTTCCTAGAGCTTGTGTCATTTGTCGACATTAATCTAAAATCTGTTGAAAAACGAAATAGAATAAATCATGAATGATTTAACAGAATAACTCAATAGGCTTCAGAAAGGAATAAATATTTATGACGTCTCTGTCGCGCAGAACGATAGCACATCAGCTCGACGCTAGATATTTTCTCATTAGCATTTTATGAGAAATGCATTGCAGATTACCTCACGCTGCATGAAAAGAACTAGCTGATGTTGCATACATTCAGCCTGTTGGTACTTTGTTTACAACAGTTTCATACAGCATGACTGTGAAATTTAAATCTGCTAAAACTGTAAAGCGTGGCATTAATTTCAAAGTAGGTTAGCAATTTTCTGTGCATATGCAGTCTGATCGCAGATGCATATGAAAAATCAGGGAAGCTCCTGGTGAATTATGTTAGCTTGGTCTTTTGTAAGTGAGATCTAATCTATGTGATGCATGAAATTTTCATGGAGTTGGATGTATGTATGGTCGAGTATTTAGCATAACCCAACGGGAGAAGTAATGCGTCGGCATATATTCGGTAAGTTTTTCGCGTAATGCGTGGAAGCATTACGGATTCATAGCCTGTTTATTTATTTTCAGCATTGCACGTCCTAAGCTGTCAAGGCATAGACAAGAGGAAGTTTGAGCTTTCAGTTTTATAGCTTTATACAACGAACTTTTTAGAAAGCCCGACATGTGAACCCTGCCAAGGGTTTGCCATCGCAGCAATATAACTAAGATCGCATAGTGGCGATCGAAAGAAAAAACATTTTTTTAAAATCCCGGACTAGGTCACCGGAGGTAACCACATTTACATAGCGGATGTACAAACTGGAAAGCGAAAGAAACACTCGCGACACTGAACATCGTTAAGGCGCGATACCGCACGCCGGCACCCCGAGGAAAAACTTTCGCACACACACAATAATACGCTTTATTTGTTTACTTCACACATTTTATTGTTTAAACAAATAATTTCCTTTAAATTAATCATTTACTTTAAACTAATCATTTCCTTTTTCAAAACAAAATATCAAGCTTATTAGCAGAGTCCACTAGGAAATGTGGATGCTACAATTTCTAAAGAAACTTCATACACTATATCACTGTTGTCTTATCCAAAATGTAAAATAAAAGGTTTCGTATAAAACTAAATCGTTTTATATAAAACTAAATCACCAGGTTTGACATCACAACCAATTATTCCGGAGTTGTGAAGAAAATCTATTACCAAAGAAATTTCAATAACGTACAGGCGAACTAAATCGAACGGCAAATCATGGATTTGAATGAAAAGTCCTCCACACGGTATGTATCCAGGCAGTATAGGCAAATCACGTCTGTTCTGCCAAGAATCTAATTGTTTATCGAAGAACGTATGACGGTTGCACAAATTTTGAACGTCGACTTCATCTTTCCATCGCTGCACGCTGTTATTTTGAATGAAAGTTGATTTAACTATTCCAAAAGCTCCTTTCGCAATTACTTGATCAACGACTAATTTGTCTTTACGGCTTCTACGTATGAATTGCGACTGGAATGTTGAATCAGTCAAAGGTACGGACCAACGAGTTTTTGATTGTTTTCTTGTCGGGGAAAACTTGAGCGTAGGGACACGTTGAAAGTACTGATATTAGTACGGTATCGATACTTTCGTTTGATACCAAGTAAAATTTTACTTGAATCGAAACTGTTCGATATTTTACTCATATCAATACTTTGATGGTAGTATCGTATCGACATGTGACTGAAACATTTTTATATGGAAATCGACCCATCTTTCTAAACTGAGCTACGAATTATGTCTTCGTACAGTAGCTATTTGAAACTCAAGTGATAAAAAACAATAAATTGTTGCAAGAAATTTAAAAAAGTTTTAAGACAGATTTATTCGTTAAAGATTTTATTTAATTTAGAAACAAAAACTAATCCATTTAAATTATTCATTACAAAGCTATTAACTAAAATTAAAGCAAAGTCGACAATTTGCCTGCAATAAAGTCTTTGTACACTTACGAAACAGTTTATGAAAATCTTAAAAACTATAGATACTTTTTTTGGTATTATTTAGTTGGGAAGCCTTTATTTTTAATCACGGTTTTAAGGCAGAGTGGCATCAATTCTACAAGTATTTTTGCATAGCTTGGCTCTATTTTCAGTGTATGGGCAAGAGCCTGTTTCAACTTAGATTTTTTTTAGGCTAATAGGATGAGTCCTGATCCTTTCTTCTTGCATGTTCCGCATGTGCTCAATGGGATTGAGGTCAGGACTTTGCGGCGATGTTTTAAGCAAATGTAGAATTTTGTACGCCAAAAACATCCTTTTAAAGTGTGGAAATAGCCAGGGGTGTCTTACAACCCAAAAAAAACACCATGAAAACTGTAAAGCACTGTGGCGGCGGCGTTATGGTATGGGGCTGTATCGCTGCCAGCGGCGTTGGAAACTTAGAAATAATTGAAGGAAACATGGATCATCGGGCATATATTGCAATTCTCAAGGGAAATTTGCAGCACAGTGCTGACAAATTGGGTGAATCGAAGGATTTTTACTTTCAACAAGATAATGACCCTAAGTGCATGCTCATAACACTAGAATGTTCTTGGCGTACAAAATTCTACATATGCTTAAAACACCGCCACAAAGTCCTGACCTCAATCCCGTTGAGCACATGCGGAACATGCTGGAAAAAAGGATTAGACCTCATCATATTAGCTCAAAACCTAAGTTGAAACAGGCTCTTTAGCAGAAATAGACGAAAATAGAACCAAGCTATGCAAAAATACTTGTAGAATTGATGCCACACTGTCTTAAAACCGTGATTAAAAATAAAGGCTACCCAATTAAATATTAACAAAAGATGTATCTATAGTTTTTAAGATTTTTCATAAACTGTTTCGTTCGTGTACGAAGACTTTATTGGAGACATATTGTTGACTTTGTTTTATTTTTGGTTAATAACTTTGTAATGAATAAATGAAATGGATCTGTTTTTGTTTCTAAGTTAAATAAAAATGTTTAATGAATAAATCTGCATTAAAACTTTTTCAAATTTCTTGCAACAATTTATTGTTTTTTATCACTTGAGTTTCAAATAGCTGCTGTACGGGGACATTATTGGTACACTCTAATTAGTATCAACTTTCATATCCTAATGTCCTCTCAATGGACGAATAACAATGATATTAAATTAGTTTCAAAAGTGATATATGTATGTGTAAAAAGGCACATTTTTGACTTGAGAGTGCAACAATCCTCGTGAACAATATCTGGTCTTCTGTACGCATCCTCATCATATCACTGTTTTTTTATCATCGCTTATCTCCTCTTCAAAATTAACTTTTATCTAGTTTAATTTAATTTAATAAATTTATTATTTTAATGTTTCTAATCCGACTCAAAGAATGCTGTTTGCTTGCTCCCGTCTTGAGCGAGCAAACAAAACGAAATCTGATAGAATAGTTGCGATTAGCTCCACACGTCGGCTGAGTTGCGCTTTTGAGCCTCCATTTTCTTGATAAACCGTTGTGCTTCGGCCTCTGACTTATTTCCTTTGCTGGATGCTGACTTGGAGCAGAATAATTCTTACATCGAATACCATATTTTTGGCGTCGCTGTGAGAACGGGATTAATGAGTAATGGAAAGGGATAATCTAGTGAAGCAAACGTACCCGCCCATGTGTTCTCACCAATAAATAACCTTCCGAATTAGATCTGAATGTGTGAAGTAAATTTTGTGTGCTTGATCCCGAGAACAAAGTCGCGGAACGGCACTAGACCAGTTCCCGGCCCTATCATTATAATTTAAATCTCTGGCATCGTTGGAAGTCTAAACTGACTGACTATAGTAAGTATCATTTGATATTTACTAATATCAGTACTGTCGCAATGAGTACGGGACTTATATCAATACTTGGTTCTGATACTACTTTAAAGTAAAAGTATCGATACTTTCTTTCGATATCGTGTCCCTACTTGAGTGTTGTGCTCAAGCTTAAATTAAGATGTTCACTGAGACTACACGCTGATATCTGATGATATCTTGTTGGTCGCGTGATTTCTTACTTTTATACTCCCCTCTTCGTGTCCATCCCAGGCCTAATATGAATTCATGAGGATCCGAGCGAACGGCCCTCGTACCTCATTGGATATGCATTCATGAGAATGCGAACGAACGGCCTTTTTAAATTTTCATACATTTTTATATAAAAGCGCCGTAAAGGCTGAATTACATTGGATTGCAGTGCAGTGCAGTGCAGTGCACTGAAATTTAGAACTCATGTAATTGCATGTGGCAATTCACATTAACTGCAGTGCAGTGCAGTGCAGCGGACTGCACTGCATCTTTTAGGCTAATTTCTAAAACGCTGCAGACTGCATCAGCTGACATTCGTTTGGGAGTAGTTGACCGGGCAAAAACCATTTGAATTGAGGCGGAAATTCCGTTTCAGGCATTAAATTGTAAATGGACGAAAAACAGATGCAGAAAACCTAAATATCAAACCTACACAAATTGATTTGACATTAATTATCAGAACACTGCACTGCTTTCAATGTGCTTTGCAATGCGTGCACTGCTTCGAAACTGCACTGCGCTACGCTGCACTGCACTGCACTGCATTCCAATGTAATTCAGGCTTAACATTATTCTCGCAGCTACTTCCCCCATTTTACTTACCTGTGATGATTTGAAATGCTCCGAGATTTTCATCTTTCTGTTTTATGTAACACACCACGAAAGATAAAGAAGAAGTGGATGGGCGGCATACACGTCCATGAGCGTATGTGTATGGCACCAATTCTTCTTTCTTTCTCTTGCTATGCCCCTCTCCTCTTTCACAAAACTCATGTTGTCAAATCAATGTAAACAAAGTACGAACCTAAATGATTGCCGGATGCATCTATGCAAATTGTGGCCCATTAACAAAATTATAATGCCATAAAAGCTGTTCATGGTCAAGTTTAAATATGATCACATACTTTATTGGGCAAGAAGGGTAGTAGCATCAAAAAAAATCATCTTAAAATGGCGAATAAGCTGAATGGTAGAGAGTTGTTCTACTACGATCTGCTCTCATACCATCAGATTGGCTATTTTCGGCTCAAAATTGGATTCACAGCACTAATAATTAAACTGAGGATAGGATTAACTCAACACTAAATTCAAAGATTAAAAAGTCTAGCGCATCAGAACCGCTAGAAAACTAATTTTCGAAGAAATTGTCTTTGAGTGACAAAAAAAAATTTAGAAAGACGTAATACAATTTTTTGTAGAATCATATCAACCATTCCTTATCCAAAGCAACAAAACTCAACTATAACACAAATGATTAAAATGTTCAGTGCTGGCAACACTTTCCCAACGAAGCAGCAATAAGTTTACCTGAACAAGCTCATACTTTAATCAACTTTTCCTTTGAATCAACTTTTCCTTGGAATTTTGAATTTCATCGAAAGTTTCAGCGGTTAAACGTTGTTTGAGGCTGCCATCCGAAAAAACAGTCAAAACTCGGACAATTTCAAAATTGGTTTCTTATTTTTATAGCAAATGCTTTGCATATGAGTATGTAATTTGAAGCATCTGTTGGTGCAACATTTACGAAAATGGCTAATGCTGGTTACCCTGTGTCAGCAGCAGAGCAAAATATATACCAAATCTACTTCACGTTATGTTAAACCCAACCAGTAAATTTCGTTTCGGTTGAATCACTGCGCTGGAAGTTATACGGATGAAAAGAATTTTAGGGTAACAACCCTCAAAACTTTTCAAATTTTTAAAGCGTTAATATAAGTTGTTAATTTTCATTGCAGGATCACTCCCATTTGCAAATCTAATGACATAATCGCTCAGTAAAGAAATTAAACAAAATTACAAAAATGGTCATAGCTGTCAGTCCTTTCATGATTTTTGTACGAAATTCCTACGACATTTAGCTCACATTAAGGTTCATTTACTGCATGAACTTCGTTTTGATTTCTGCACTGAACCGGAAGTTATAGGGAAAAAAGCTTCATTTTGCTGAGCAAATTTGCAAGATTTATGAGACGAAAATCACCATAGCTGGCAACTCTATTCCAATTTTTCAACCAAATTTTCACCAATTTTTTATCTGAAGTAAGATCCAAATATTGTGTGAATTTTGTTCAAATCTGATGGCGGAATCGGAAGTTATAGGCCAAAAATCGGTTTTTTTGCTCAGTAATTTTTCAAGATGGTACCACTGCCGCAGGGTTTCCCGCGTTTCAAAATCACTTCCATCAGACTTGGTACTAGCTAATGCAAACATGTCCTGTAAATTTCACTATGATCGGATAATCCGGTCGTCAATTCTCGTGAACAGAACTTTCGAGTGCTGAAAATAGAGGTAATTTGGTGATGCGTTGCCGTTCTTGTGCAAATTGGAATTTTAAAATTTCAATTTGACATGATGGACAAGGGTCAAAATTTATCAATGATTTGAATTTTTTGTCAAAAATCAAAAATTTCTGAGGAGGGTCACTGATTTGAAGGATTTTTTTCAGGAGCCTGCCGTAGCTACAACATTACCCGCACTATCCTGAAAATCCATGTCTGTTAAATCTTAGTCAACATCAATACGCTCTGCGATTTTCACGATGATCAAATGTTTTTATCAGAAGTAATGACAAATCAAAATTAGAAAAAAAATATCCTTGCCTACTTTTAGGCACGATGCACCCCCACACGGCTCAAAATTTCCAACTTTTTAACATAGGCAAGCTAAGAGCATAATAAGTTTTCATTCCCAAATATTTGTTTTAACAAAAATTTACACTACTTGTAAATATAGGAATGCCTCAAAATTCACTGAAACGCTCGCCGCCAAAAGGTCTAGGATATCTAAATTCTAACAAATCATGGACCTTCCTACTATATACATCTATGTGCTCCGAAAATTTCAGCTCAATCGGATCTGCCACTCCAGCGATTATCTCCCTTAATCATTGTGCTGATATATATATATATATATATATATATATATATATATATATATATATATATATATATATATATATATATATATATATATATATATATATATATATATATATATATATATATATATATATATATATATATATATATATATATATATATATATATATATATATATATATATATATATATATATATATATATATATATATATATATATATATATATATATATATATATATATATATATATATATATATATATATATATATATATATATTCACATACATAATACAGGCTTACCAGCACCAGACACTTCCGTAAATATTCCACTAACAGATGCTTCCGTTTGGTACTCATAAGCAAGGCATTTATAATAAAACAAGTAGCCTAAGATGTTAAAATTTTCCGAATTTTCCGAGACATAGTTTAATCGCTGAAATTTTCGGTGATATCCTCGGATGAAAACAAAATTCAAGGGATAGGTTAATTTCAGCACGAGCTTGTTATGGTAGACTTATTGCTGGTCCGTTGGAAAAATATTGCTAGCACTGAACGTTTTCATTTAAACATTTGTATTATAGGAGGTACTGTCAGGAAATGATTTTTGTTACTTTGAGTAAGAAATGGTTGATATAATATTACAAAAAAGTGTATTAGGTCTTTCCACATTTTTAAGTCACTCAAAGATAATTTCTTCGAAAATCAGTTTTGTAGCGATTCTGATGGGCTAGGCTTTCTTTTTAATTTTTGCTTTGAAAAGCACTAGAAGCAAAGGTTGGTTCTTAGTGTAAACTCATCTATAATTTTGCAACTTTGAAGGAACATTAATTTCTCAAATGGTTTTGAGATAGCGGCATATTGTTTGGCGTTTCGATCAACAGCTGGTTAATGTGCACAGCATTCCAAACAACAACTGAAGCAGGACTGTTGTTGTTGTTAATGCTATCTACCCTAACCGGCTCTTGATCGAGACGTAACAAAACGCACCTTTGGAAGACAAACAATGCCACGACTGGCTGGAAAAAATCCAAGATGCTGAATTGTAAGCACTATTTGACGGAGCCGATATGCAAACTCAACCAAAAATGGCAGAAAGGCATTCGTCTGCATGCTCTGGGTAAGAACCTGAAGGCAGAAAAATGGGTATTGCGCCATTTGAATAACACTGTTATGGAAAAGAAACTGTCAGCAAAGTTTTGCTCTTGGGTATCAAAGAAAGCATTTTCTCAAAGTAGAGCCAAATTACTTCGGAAAGAGACAATGCTGTGCAGAAATATGTCATTTACTATGAATTTCTGAATTCGGGTGAAACAGTTAATATTGTTGGCTACCGGCAGCAAATGACCAAACTGATCAAAAGACGCAGAAAAACGATTTCGCTACACGACAACGTCCCACTGCATACATGCAGCGCCGTATGCACCAAACATGGCTTTTTCCGATTATCATTTCTTTTCATCATATCTCTTGCACTTAACCAGAAGCACTTCAATCATTACAAAGTACAATATATTCCAAGACGTAAAATATATTTTTCTTCTTAAGATTTTTGATGTGAAAACGGTGAATCGAAGATATACAGTGGCTCACAGCTTATTTGATACACTGCTTCTTTAAAAACTTAAGTTGCAATAACTCAAAAAATAATTACAATATCAAAAAAATTTGAGCACCATTTTGAAGGCAATTGTTTGTTGTTTATCAAACAAGTTTATATTTGTTACAAAGTTGCTGTTTTACATCTTAAAAAACAAAAAAAAACTAAAAATAATAACAAATTTCATGTCACAGCTTATTTGATACAGTTTGATTAAACATTAAAATTGTTGTGACTTATGAGGTTTCCAGTTGATTTCAATACTTTGTATGATAGTCCTTAGACTTAAGCAGAGCCTGGAGCCTATTCAGCAATGAATCAACGAGTTTTTTTGTGATGTCAGGAGTAATTTTTTGCCATTCCTCTAGCAGTGCTTTCTTCAGGTCTTGTTTATTAGAAATCTTGTGTTTTCTAATATTGTTATCCAATAAAGTCCACCGATTCTCAATGACGTTCATATCTGGTGACTGTGCCAGCGGAGAAATCGAATGAGGGCAATTCCAAATTAGCTAGGACTGCACAATTCCCGACTTGTGGTTTGGATCGTTGTCTTGGTGCAACCGAAATTGGTCGCGAACACCCAGTTTTTTAGGACTTTGCAGCAAATTGTTTTTGAGTATATCAAGGTACTTTGTTTGGTTCATTGTTTCTTCAATAAACTTTAAATTTCTGACACCGGCTGCGGACATGCAGGCCCAAACTATCACATTACCACCACCATGCTCCACAGTAGCTTTGAGGTTCTCCTTGTTTAGCTCAGTGTTTGCCTTGCGCCAGACATATGACATTCCGTCGGAGCCAAAAATGCTAAACTTGGACTCGTCCGCAAAAATAACCGTATTCCAGAACGCGGATGGCTTTCCCACATGCTCTTTGGCAAAGGCAAATCGGCTTATTGTTTTTTTTTTGGAAATGAATGGCTTCCTACGAGCTACTCGCCCGTTCAAATCATGGTCGCGAAGCACTCGTCGGACGGTTTCAGCACTACATGACTCCCTTAACTTACGATGAACCTCAGTAATCAATTTTGGAGCGGAAATCTTTGTGTTTGCTTTCACTTTCCTTACAATGTATCGTTCGTCGGATACGGTAAAAATATTGTTTGGCGCATTTCTCCTCATATTTTCTACCCGATTTTCGTGTACGAAGCGCTCAATTATGTGCTGCACTGTAGAGACACTCAAATTCACACTTTCAGCAATTTTTCGAACACTTTGTCTATTTTTAAAGTGGTTTGATACCAATTCGCGCTGTTCAATTTTGGTGCGATGACCCATTTTACAATTTTGGCTCATTTTGGCACTTCAGCTTACAAGATCTTGCTAAAAATTACCTAAGCCAATGTCTAACACAATCAAAAATTCAAGAAACAAAAACAAGACAGATTAACGGCGCGACAAATAGAAGTTTATTCGCATTGAAGTGTCTGTATCAAATAAGCTGTGAGCTGCAATTTTTCTGCGCCATTGGTATTTCTCTTTTACCGGACGCCGAGGAATATTGCTGGAACATTTTTTGTTTGCGTTGTATGTGTTGAACATGCATCTAGTCAAATACGTTTAAATTTTTTGGATAGGGTTCTCAATTTCAAAGTTACAGTGATTTGCATTTTTAAATAGTCACTGTATCAAATAAGCTGTGAGCCACTGTATGTACATGTACTAGATAGAATGTTCACAACGCTTCAGAAATACTTGGCTTTGTTTAACGTCATCAAGCTTCAATCAATAAAAAAATATGAAAGTGAGTAATCATATTGCAACCATTGACTGGAGACAATCCCACAAAACATCTAAAGAAGTCAATCTTGAAATAGAACTGCAGAAATATATAATGTACATATAATAAGAATGGCAACGCAAAGCGAAAAATCAAGACTGAAAAATTGTTCGTTCAGCAAAATGTAATTTTCTAAGCATATGTAGGATAATGTGGTCTGAGTTTGGGAAATACTACCCGAGGGACGGTATTAAGATGATTAAACCGGTGATCCAAATAGCGTATACAATCGACTTACTGAACTTGTTGCGTGTGCATGCTATTTTTATCAGCCTGGAGACATAATATGATATTAGTGAAATACTTGGCAAGTCCTTTGCACAGCCGAGAAGAATGATTTAATTTGTCTAAAAGTTCTTTCCGCTTTGTAAACACCACCTAAACATCGGCACAATTTTCCCTGCGGATTTGTTACATCTTACAAACTTCACAACAACCAATCATGAAAGAAGAACAGACTATGTATAAAACTTCTTAAAAATTTAGCAGACCCACTCATCCAGCAGAACACAATCAACGACAGCAAGCGCCGACAATACTACCCATTTTAAGTTTCTATGTTGGCACACAAACACACTCATACCCACATCTAGAACGTCCTTCTGCAAAGAACACATTCGTTTTAATTGGATATGAGTTTAACGCAAATCTTATCCTTTCAAATGCACTATGCACTTCGCCTTATAGTAAATCGAAATTTCCGAGCCAACACCAACTTTTCCGTAGCGGAGCACAAGGGACCGAGAAACGATAAAAGAACTCAAGTTCACTTCACAATAACTTCATAATATGGTTCTACTCCTTTTGATTACAGCTTTAAATCGAGAGCGAAATGATTCATCCGCTAAAGATTTATTTAAACTTCCGCCGAATAGTTTGCAAAAACAATTGCTCTGTACAATAAATCTTCAGGGAACGAACATTACATTAACGATGAAGTCTTAGTGAACTGTCCTTGGAACAACACGAATACCTTTGAATCTTTAATCATTTCGTTGAAAAGGCTTCTTTGAAACAATTTCTTGTGGAATGAAGCCAAGTAGTTACTCAGAATTTATTGGAATCAACTGTGAACTCAGCAAAGAAGTTAAGTTCCTGAGCGAGATGAATTTATGGTTGGAAGTCTGAAGGTCTCAGCATAGCCTTTTCGTACTAAGTTTCGTAGAGTTATCATTCAATAATAAATGAGTAGACCTAGTTTACCTGGATTCGCCAAAGACATTTGAATCAGTTCGTTGTAAATACTTTTAGCCCAAATGGTTTCATATGAATGAAAAACAATTAGCTTTGTCGTTTTGGTATTCTAATTTCATTGAATTCAATATTTACAAGTCAATTGAATTATTAATTTTGTTGTCAGTTTAAATTTAACTCAGAAGTAGGAGTGTTCAATATGTACTGATATTTAAGATATATCGATATTTGACTCCCGATATATCGAATCAGCCCGATATAATCGAATCATCAGATATCGATTTATAATATCGATATATTTTATTCGATACAAAAATGTTGCATTGTGCCCGTGCAAACGAGTTGGTGAACAATTTTTCGTTTTTCGTGTCGCGACGCGAGCTAACCGTTGATCGAGAAAGAGTAGAAAACGAAAAAAAAGCAAACCGTTACATAATTGATTTGTATTATATATCTTCTTTTAATTATTTACTGTTAATGAAGTTTTATCTTTCCTTATGAATTGCGCTATTTTAAGCTTAGGTTTTTGCATTGTTTTTCTGCAGACAGTGGGTTTGAGGTCGATATGGTCAACTCTTCACTGTAGGTTTGGGTTAGGAAACGTTAAGTTCAGAAATGAATCCATTCATTATGAGTTTAAGAATAAATACACTTTCAATGTGAAGATATTGTAAAACTATACATATGACGTTATCCTTGTCCTAAAACATTTGAAATTTTTCTTTATAATATTATTTATATCATAAAATCTATTTACTTTCTTTATTCCCCGCTCGCGAAGGGAAATCAAAGGAATGATGGATGACGTGGACCAATATTTTCCTTTGTTCTCTTTGTTTCAAGCAAATTTCTAATTTAATTAATAGTATTTTTCATTTATTTTATTTGGATGAATATCGCTAAGCTAAAAAATTTAACTAATTAAAGATATTTTCTGCTTTTTTATCTAGTAGTAGCAGTAAACTTTGTATTCTGCCAACATTTATACTTTTCGTAAATTTTCCAGAAATTCTATAACTGATGTGCTCATTCTTTGGAGTAATGAGATAATTTACCTGAACGAGCATTAAAGTTTTATTGTGGCAGATATTCACGTAAAAAATATACATAGAAACAATATCAATCCACTTTATTAACAAGTTACAAGCTAATGAAAAATCAAGCCGACATTAGCCGTCGTATTAAAGAAGAATACGATTTAATTGCTCATGAATTCTATACTAAGTCTCACGAAGCGTATGACAGATACATTAGAACTACTGGGGAGAATATAATCCGCGACTCTAAAAAATTTTTTGATTTTGTTAATATGAAGCGGAAAACAAGCGGGTACCCCTCTTCAATGTTCACTGAAACTTCGTTGTTGTCTTCTTCTCTTCAGGAGATCTGCAACTTTTTTGCTGACCATTTTCAAGAAGTTTTTAGTCCAGTTAGCATACCAACATTGTATCGATTCCCGGGTGCGCCTCAAACAATTTTCGCTGAGGATATGACCATATCGAGGAATGAGATATTCACTGCCATTATGGAGCTTGACATTAACAAGGGCCCTGGACCTGACCTCCTCCCTCCTACTTTTCTGATCAAGTGTGTAAAACAACTAATCTCGCCCCTTCATACTTTATTCAATAATTCTCTCTCCTCTGGACTATTTCCTTCGTATGGGAAATCTTCTTATATAACACCAATTTATAAAAGTGGCGATAGACGTTTTATTCAAAATAGTAGAGGCATCGCCATTCTACCTATTATTCCGAAACTATTTGAAAAAATCATCTACTGCAAAATTTCTCTTCTGGTCGACGCTCGACTGAACGAGCAGCAGCATGGATTTAGGAAAGGTCGTTCTACTACAACTAATCTTATGGTGCTTGTTTCTGATGTTTTGTGCAAAATGGAGAAAGGTGATCAAATTGACGTAGTCCATACAGACTTCAGCAAAGCATTCGATCGAGTTGATCACTCCATTTTGATCCCCAAGCTGAAACAATTCGGAATTGCAGGGTCTTTACTAAAGTGGCTTGGATCCTACCTCCACAACCGCTTGCAATTCGTGAAATTCCAAGGTCTTATCTCTAAGAAAGTCGACGTGAAATCCGGTGTACCTCAGTACCTCAAGGAGGTCATCTTGGCCCTCTTCTTTTTAATATTTTTATATCGGACATGTCGGAGGTTTTATCTGACATTCCCCATTTACTATATGCGGATGACCTCAAAATCTACCATGTCATCAGGACACCATCTGACGCTACCTTTTTTCAGTCTAAACTAAACTCTCTAGACCATTGGTGCTCCGCGAACAAGCTCCCTCTTAACATTGCCAAATGCCGTGCAATTAGCTTCTCTCGCAAAACTGCACGCGAGCATTATACGTACCGCCTCAACAACACGTCACTCAGTAGAGTTGACAACATATTAGATCTCGGTGTCACCCTGGATGAAAAGCTCCGCTTCAATCTACATTACGATAGAGTGCTTTCCCGAGCAAGTAAACAACTTGGTTTCATCAAGTGAGGAGCCAAAGAGCTTAAGAATCTCTGGGTTACTAAATTCTTATATAATTCACTTGTTCGCCCTCTTCTTGAATATGCGTGCACTATCTGGAACCCGGCTTTCGAAATTCACAGCCAAAGATTTGAGTCTGTTCAGAAGCATTTTTTACTGTTCGCTCTGAGAGATCTTTTCAACCCTTATGATTTCAGTAATCTACCATCATACGAATATCGCCTTAAATGTATTAATTTGTTACCTCTTGCGTCGAGAAGACTACTATTATCTGCCTGCTTCAGCTTCGATGTCATCAGAGACGTGGTTAATGTCGTTTACTTGAAAGAAAAGTTTGTACTCAATCAGCCCTTGAGAGTCACAGGATCCCGACGATTGCTTATTGAATACCAACACAACACAACATATGCAGTAAACGAGCCAATAAATAGGTGCTGCAGGCTATTCAATAGCATGAGCGAGAGCTTTTCTCCAACGATCTCCAAATCAACGTTTAAAAATAACATCATCAAGGCTCTCTCTTTATAATCTCCCACACCCCACCATACTAACATATATGCATTGTATATTCATTTTAAATTTAAATTTGGTATTTAATTTGTTAGTCATTTATTTGTGATTTGTCATTTATTTATTACTTTATTTGCTGTCTGTTTATAACTAATTTTATTTATGCACTGTTTATTAGTCTTATATTTTTTTTTTATAGTTTTATAGTTTGTTTTATTTATATTTTGTTTCGTAATTTGATGCATGTATACTATTTTATTTTATTCTTTTTCTTATACATGTACGCCTTGATTGGTAAATAAATAAATTAAATTAAAATTATTCAGCGTATAATGCCACCCAACCAAGCTAACTAAAACCGAACCCAATAAAGAAAATAAATTATCCAATATATAGTACATATCTATAAAAGTATCGATATTGAGTTTCGATATAGAGTTTCGGTATATCATATCGGAAAAAATATCCATATATATTTTACCATGAACGTCTCTACTCAGAAGTCGATTAGCTTTGAATTAGTTCTATGGAAACAATCGAAAATACGGTTCATTTCTTGGGATTAATAAAGTCATCTGATTGTGAACAGACTTTGCACTTTACACTTGTACCCCAAGTAATATTTTGCATGCAGTATAAACAGATTCCATTAAATCATTTAAAATGTACATTGTTTGGTGAATAAAGATATATAAATTATCAAACATCAAGATTCAAATACTAGACTTTGCAATCGACACCGCAATCATCCTGTCAGATTTATACGCTTTATCTTTGGAATACTGCTAATGCGCCTGTGAAAGTAATTATAAAATCGGCCGTCGATCACACGCTTAAATTCAAAATTAAGAAAACAAATATTTTATCACTTTCCACTGCAAAACTGAGCTTCCGTTGAGCTGTATATAACTCCTATCAAAAATCAGGTCACAAAAAATGCATCTACAAGGTACTTTAAAATACCAATAGCCACGAAAGATGGAAGCAAATTCACAGACTTGGAGGCAAATCTATAAAGTCTAGAAAGTCTAGAAAGCTTGCACACTCTTCTTCTACTTACTTACTTATGTGAACAAAAACAACAGACTAACACTAATCAATCATTCAACTAACATGAGGCAGAGAAAAAAGAGCAAGACAGCAATAAGTTCTAACACAGCATTAGAGTAAAGTCAATTTTTATATATTGACCCAAAGCTTCTTAATGAGTTGAAATATTCTGGAATATTTAGATTTGTAAACAAAATTTCAATTAAATTTATCAGCATTCCAAATAACTGACCAAACAAAACTAATCTGAACAAAAACATCTACTTGCGATACCCTTCAAAAGTGCATTTAATTTTTTAATTTCTCGATCATATATATTCTCCAAAGAGAAATTAAATAAATTGATTGTTTCATAAACTTTTGACCCACAGAACAAGTGAACACATTCACTTATTTCAAAGTTTGACTATATCAAATATCCAGCTTTCAAGTATCCAGCAATTTCACATATTCAATTCTGCACAATTCTAGACTACAGTTTTACCTTTTATAACCATGCAATATTGTTACCAAATCCTATAGGCTATAAGTAACTAAACACCTTCACCAATTAAAAACACCTTTACAAAAATTTCTATACAACATTGAACATACAAAAAATAAGGTAATAGTTTAAATCATAAATAAAACACATAAAATAACGTCTTGTCGAATTCACAGCCTCTGGCAGCCCTTGCCATATCTTTTAACTCAAATTCACTCACAGCAAGCATTCTTCATTCACAAAATATTTGTACAATCAAAACAAATTGATAACAATAGTCGTGTTTTTTTGGTCCCCCTATCTATAACAGGACAATGCTATTCACTGCAGACGCATTGTAAACAACAGCTCCCCCTATCTATAATGGGCCATTTACATTGGCGTCCATGCGTCCACGCGTCCATGCGATCTAGCGTGTTTTGCTTACACGAGTCAATTTGATTTTGTTTATATAGGCGGGTCTAAAGCGAAGGAGGTGGAGTATACTGATTCATGTACAATACATTTTAAAATGATTTCTTTCGCTCAGTGGCATGTGTGGATGATTCGTTGGTGATCATTTATATATGTTTTGTGGATGATTATTTTCTTATATAATAATGTGGATAATATATATTTTGCATCCTTACGTGCATGACTATTACGAAAACAAATTGAATGCGTCTGAATATCTAGACACAAACATATATATGTAGGTATATATACTCATATGGATAAATACATACAACTTTCTGTTACCAATATATTTGTACGGAGCAAAAAAACATCATCATAAGCGTGTAAAATCTATCCACTTATCGCCTTAGCCCCGCCTTCAAAAAACTGGATTTGAGTTAACTTGACTCGTGTAATCTAAAAACGCTTGGACGCGCGGACGCATGGACGCTTGTCTAAATGGCCCATTACAGGAGTTGTTGTTGTTTTCAATGCGTCTGCACTGGTTAGCATTGTTCTGTTATGGATAGGGAAAGAACAAAACGCGCCTAATAATAGTTGTGTTTTCCATCTATCCATAACAAAACGTTGCTATGCAGTACAGACGCATTGGAAACAACAACAACTCCAGGAGTTGTTGAGTTGTTGTGGTTTTTAATGCGTCTATTCTGGATAGCATTGTTCTGTTATGAATACGGGGAGCGAAAAAATACGCCTAATAATGTACTCTGCTACGCGTGAGGGGAGCGCTGAAATAAGTTCTAAAGTAGTCATACGTTCGCAGCTTGGCTCTGAGTCTCTCTCTTGAGAAGATAATTTCCCCTAGGAAGCAAATTCTTCATTGCTTCCAAACAGATCGTATAAACATATTATTTTTAATGACGTCACAGTCTTGTCTATATGGTGTCAAATAAACACTCATAGATGCAATTTTTACGTTACTTCCAAGCGGTGGCTGCTCTCTCATTATTTTCATTCTATGGTGTTACCACATCAGCTGGGTGAGATGTTCACAATTTGTTTTGGGAGATTTTTGTTTAAAATGTTTATAAACGATTATTTCACGCTTGTGAAAAAAACAATTAATTTAAAATTTATGTCAGTCAAGTGTGAGGGAAGCATGAACGGTCAAAAAAGTCAGGGAACTAAAATTTTTAATCACATTCGGTATTGTATTTGTGAATGATGCGCCCCTATATTTCGTAATAGTATCGAAGAAAAACTCTAGCGCTTAAGAAGTGCTAGAAAAGCTGATTTTCAAAGAAAAGTGGAGGAATTGTGTAGATTTTGAATAAATTTTCTACTAAATTTACTCCTAATTACAACCAAAGTCATGTACGACTTTGATCCGATAAATACATGGGAAGCTCGTCGTTGCCTCCCTTTTATACCCTCGTTGAAATAACGGAGATGGTTCCTGGATGAGTGTTTTCTTAGTAATTGATGTGAGCTGGTGTCTAATGAAAAACCGTGCATACTTTCGAAACCACTTTGTCAAAAAAATGTTTCAATTAAATTTTCAATTTTAATCATCCCGCAAAAACAATTTCACTTTGATTCTGCTTTCAGAGGCTTATTCTGAAAAACTATCGAGTTCCCGTATCAATGATTCTCTGCTTTGATAAGCTTTAGAGAAGATATACGTTGTCTATGCTGATTTATAGGCAAGGAACCATGATCACAAATCAATAACCTCTATGAGTAAATTATATCGATGGATATAAGTCGGAGATGTTAAAATTTGTCACAACTAACGTAAATATAAAAAATTAATGATTTCCTACTGTAAGTGGTCACACCAGTCGAGTCCACTGTGTTCAATTTTAATCATCCCGCAAAAACAATTCCACTTTAACTTCTATCAAGCCTGACGCTGCTAAAAAATTATGTTGTGGATTTCATTTTGATCTGTTAGTCACGTCGTGAGTTCTCACGAACACAAATTTGGAGTGCTCAAAATAGAGGTAATTTATTGAAGATTTTTTTGAAAAAATGCTTAAAAGTTTTAGTTGAACTATGTCGAAAAAGCAAAAAGTAAAAACATTTTTGTACGTGCTTGCCGTAGCTATAAGGTTGCCCACGCAATCATTGAAAATATCTCCTATTCTCCTTTGCTTCCCGTATATTTGGTATGAAAAGTGTTTTATAAAAAGTAAAGACAGTAAGGGACCAAGAACGGATCCTTACAAAGCTCCATAATTGGGCCGGAAGGGAGTAGATGAGCATGAATTGGTGGCTGCAATACCAAGTACACTACACTGACTGGGCATGATGACTTCGAGTAATATAAAAAAATAAAAATGAATTGATTAAGTTATAAAGATAATTATCTGGCCTGGAGGTTTTTGGTCTAAAAATAAAAAATCTTCGCTATTTTGGGCTATGAAAATTTTTAATTGGGCTTTATTTTCTTCCAAATATCTGGCCACACTGCTTGTGAGCCAACATGTGGACGGCTTTTGCCGGATCGTCAGGAAATCCCTATGACATGTGTTCAAAAAACCGACTACAATCCGAAGTCGCACAAGCGCCAGCGAATTTTGTCAAAGTCGCTTGTCAGGACCGTCCACACGCGACAGCTTGCCTGCTTTGGCCTGTGCGTGGCCAATATGTATTTGCTACAATACCGATCAATATCAATGACCCGATACTTGTACCGGATGAAGGCATCAGAATCTGACTTCGTGGTGACTTCATTGCCAATCACGTGTGTAAAGGTCTATTGTGGTTTGCTACTAAGTATCAATTTATGTATTCCAGTAGTGGTCATGTAATTTATGTTTGTTTTTAGAACATATAGCATGAAACACCATTTCGTAGATGGCTTTAAACATGTTAAGGATCTTTTGCACAAACTATCAATATTGCCGGAGTACTGTTGCAGAAAAGATACGTTGAACCTTTATCCAAAAATAACCTTTCAAAATTTAAATGATCCTTTAAATTTAACAAAATATGCTCTCAGGTATTCCATGAAAAAAAAAACTCTCCCTATTTCTTCAAAAAAAGGTCCATGTAATATAAGCTTCGATTATAAGCATACTTTCAGATTTTAAGAACTCCTTGCAATAAAAAAAAACTCTAGCGTTCGATGAACAATAGAAGAATCGGGCAGATATTCAGTGCACACGTGCTCCAACCTGTTAAGAGTGCAAAACCACTTTGACCTTAACAATGCATTATAACTCACAGGGTGAAAAGATTTCAGGACTATCACACTGAAAAAAATCCACATGGTGCCCAGAGCCATGTAACATAGCGCATTATTTATGGCGCCATACGCTATGTACATAGTACTCTGAGCTATGCAATATGGCTCCCAACGCCAGAATGTCAGAATCTACATAGCTCGTGGTCCTATGTAACATGGCGCAGCATTTATGGTCCCACACGCTATGTACATAGTGCCCTTAGCTATGCAGTATGGCACCTAGCGCCATAATTACATGGCACAGAAATTATGGTCCCACACGCTATATTACATAGTGCCATGAGCCATGTAATATGGCTCATGGCACTCCAATTATAACTCGCAGCCATGCTGTGTGAGGGAACGTATAAATGTCAGCAAGTGACATTAGAGCTTGGGTCTACATAATTGACTCATTTTGAACTGAAGTACTGGCTGCGAAATTTTCGATACTTCGACCGGTGAATTTTCACACTGGAGCAGGAACATTCAATAGTGAGTATGATGACTCGAATTTATCGAATTTATGTTTGATGGAATTTATATTCGGTGGAATTTATATTTGGTGGAATTTATGTTTGGTGGAATTTATATTTGGTGGAATTTATGTTTGGTGGAATTTATATTTGGTGCACTGAAAAAACACATAGCGCCAGACGCCATAGTTTATAGATTTCTGGCGCCATGTACATCGTCAATTTCAGTCGATTTGTGATAAATTATAGCGCCACACGCCATAGTACATAGGAGCAGACGCTATGCTTATAGCCCTCCACGCCATGTAATATAGTCCTCCACGCCATGTACCATAGTCCTCGACGCCATGTACTATAGTCCTCCACGCCATATACTATAGTCCTCCACGCCATATACTATAGTCTCCACGCCATACACTATAGTCCTCCACGCCATATACTATAGTCCTCCATGCCATGTAATATAGTCCTCAAAGCCATATACATGGCGTGGAGAACTATAGTACATGGCGTGGAGGGCTATAAGCATAGCGTCTGCTCCTATGTACTTTTCGCCATGTATTATGGCGTGTGGCGCTATATTTTATCACTATCCCTAAATCGACTATGTACATGGCGCCAGAAGTCTATAAATTATGGCGCCTGGCGCCATGTGTTTTTTCAGTGCACTTGCACGAATTTCAAGATTTAGGAAAGCCAAACACTGCAAAACTTTGCAAGTCACATAATATAACATAAACAAAGAAAATGATTAGTGCTTGCATCACTTAACTAGCACTGCAACTAATAGTCTCCCACAATTGCCTCACGCCAAAATCAAATAACTCTATCGATCTCGATATTATCCGATGACTTTGTCGAAAGTTATATGGATAGAAAGATGCTTGGGCTAAAAAACGAAAGATGTTTGGGACCGAAACATTTTTAGAACTTAGAAAATTTAAACATTGATAGCTTATTTTCATTGTAAATGTTCGCGATATGAATACTTAATGTAAGCATTTATTGATATGAAAAAAGTAAAAAAAAAAAGGCCTCGCGCTGGCAGCCCTTCGCTAGCATCAAAACCAAAAATACATCACGCTTGCCTCATATTGAAATCAACCTACCCTGCGAATTTCGTTTCGATCCTATGACTGTGTTGGAAGTTATAGGGGTACAAAAATATTTTAAGGCTACCAGTCCCAAAAGTTTTCAAATTTTGGAAAACTTAATATTTGATGTTTATTGTCACTACAAGATCATTCCCGTTCAAAAATTTTACGATAAAATTGCTTAGTAAAGATATTGCAAATAAATAAAAAACCAACCATAGCAGGCAACCCTATCATGGCTATTCAACTAGATTCCTTCTGAAGAATGTCCATAATATGTTCCACTAATAGAATGGAATTTGTTTTGATTTCATGACTGCACTGGAAAGTATGACAAAAGCTTTATTTTTCTGAATGAATTTTCAAAACCCAAGACACGAAAATTACCATAGCTGGCAGCATCAACCGAATTGTTCAACCAAATTTCTACCAAAGGTGACCTGAAGTAAGGTTCAGCTACTGTGTCTATTTCATGAAAATCTGGCAATGAAATTAGAATTTATAAGGCTTTTTCTTTATAATTTTTCAAGATGGCACCACTGACACACATTCCCAAATCGCTTCTATCAGACCTGATCCTATTTAATACCACTACATTTTGTGAATTTCAACTGTATCTGATAATTGGATTGTGAGTTCTCGTGAACAGAAGTTTTTCATACTTAAAATATAGGTAAATTGGAGGTAGGCTACCGTTCTTGTTCGATGTGAAATTTCAAAAATTTTGCTTTGGTTGTATAGGCATGAGTTGTTTTTCACTGTAAAAACGAATTTTTTTTCGGGAGAATCGATGGTTGCCGTAGCTACAAGGTTGCCAGCGGGTTCATAAAAAACTACACGAATCTATAACTTAGTAATATCAATACGTCCTTTAAGTTTCATAGTGATCTGATAATTTGGTCAAAAGTGATCGCAAATCAAAAATTTTCAAATATTCACAATCTCATTTTAGGCGCGTAGCACACATAGGGCTAAGAATATTAGGTATATTTAAAATATCACTAAAATGGCAACCGGCGCCAAAAGCTTAAAGATTATTCACTTTTTGTGAGACCTGGCAGATTTTTTCACTGAAATTTTTTGATGATGTATACACACATATATATATATATATATATATATATATATATATATATATATATATATATATATATATATATATATATATATATATATATATATATATATATATATATATATATATATATATATATATATATATATATATATATATATACTACTGTGGGCAAAAAATAGTAAGACTTTGTTCATAATTTTAAAATTCTCCATTTATTTTGCCAAATCTATTTCGTCCCCCTCAAAGTAATCCCCCCGGCCGCAATACACTTATGCCAACGTTTTTTCCAATCCTCGTAACAGTTGTTAAATACAATTTCCGGAATAGCCTTCAATGCGCGTACTGATTCACGTTTAATATCTTCAATTGACTCAAAACGGTTTCCCCGGAGCAGTCGCTTGGGTTTGCTGAACAGCCAGAAGTCACACAAAGCTAAATCAGGCGAATACGGTGGTTGTGGAACGGTATTGGTTGAATTTTTGGCGAGAAACTCACGAAGAATCAATGCGGTATGCGACGGTGCAATTTTTTGGGCCAAAAACCAAGAGTTGTCGGCCCATAATTCCGGCCTCTTTTTACGAATTGCTTCGCGCAAACGACGCATAACACTCAAATAGTATTCTTTGTTGACAGTTTGGCTGGTCGGAAGGAATTCGGAGTGCACCACACCTCGATGATCGAAGAAAACTATCAACAAGACCTTGATTTTTGACTTGCTTTGACGTGGTTTTTTTCGGCTTCGGCTCACCTTTGGCACGATATTCTGCCGATTGATCGTCTGTTTCTGGGTTGTAAGCGTAGATCCAAGACTCGTCGCCAGTTATAATACGTTTCATGACATCCTGGTAGGCGGGAAGCATTGTTTGACAGACGTCAACGCGACGCTGTTTTTCAAGAAAATTGAGTGATTTTGAAACCAATCGTGCTTTCACTTTTCTTAGGTCCAAATGATCTTTTAAAATGGTTTTCACTGATCCTTCCGATATTCCAACGACATCAATAAGGTCTCTGACAGTTAATCGTCGATTCTCGAGCACCAATTCCTTGATTTTATTGACGTGTTGATAATCAGTTGATGTTGATGGCCGTCCTGGACGTGATTTTTCGTCAACGCGTTCTCGACCCTCTTTGAATAATTTGTACCAATCAAAAGCACTTGCTCGCGACATACAATTATCATCGAAGGCCTTTTGCAACATGCTGAACGTTTCGGCACCATAAATGTCACTCCGCACACAAAATTTAATGGAACTTCTTTGTTGAATAATTTCACTCATTGTAAAAATCGCCGAATGCACTTTTTGTACTTCAGAAAGACAAGCGTATACTAAACACTAATGATTACTTTGATGTGATATTTCTCACAGATGTCACTGACAGTCATACCAACGTAGAAAAAAAAAATTTCGACGAATGGATTTCCGCGCGAAATTCAAATTAAAAACTTACTATTTTTTGCATACAGTAGTATATATATATATATATATATATATATATATATATTTATATATATATATATATTTATATATACATATGTATATATATATACATATATATAAATATATATGTATATATATAAATGTATATATATACATACCATATACATATATATATATATATATATATATATATATATATATATATATATATATATATATATATATATATATATATATATATATATATATATATATATATATATATATATATATATGGTTTTAATTCCAAGAAAGGATGCGAAACTTTTTGAGTTAATTTCATACTTATTAAGTTAAATTGCATGCACCAATGCATATTTCTACCAAAATACTAGAACGGATTATTTTACAAGTAAGAAAAAATGGTTTTTTTTTCGTTCGTCTTGTAAAGTAAACTGATGTTGGTATAAGAGGTTTTGGCTTTGCGCCCGTGATTATGCTCTGAATAATTCATACTTTATTGACACATCACTGAGAACGCCATGAATGCACAAAAACCGAAAATCACTCGCACGAACTTGCGGCAAATGAATCAATTGAGAGATGCAGGAAAATTAACATTCATTGGTCACATTTCGAAATGCAGAATCGAATTTTCAAGCGCTGAGCTGAAAATCAAAATATCTAAACATAGCTGAAAATGATGGTGATTTCGACTACTGGGATTTGTTCAGATCTATAATTGAATTTCGGAAACAGTAAATGCCTTTGGAGTTTAAATAAAATGTGTGAGTCTAACATAGATTTCAAAATATTCGTTTTTAGAAATCCGGCCCCATTTCAGTTCTTGAAGATTTCATGTAATGAAATATAAAAATATGCAGAAAATCACCCAGCTGTCTATGAAAAGGACTATGTTTTTTTCCATTTATATGCTATCTGATTATGCTTCTTTTACACGAAAACTCATGAAAGTGGACATATCGTACATCGCAGCCAAAATTAATTAGCTGCAGCTAGAATTTCTGAAGGTTTAGTGTATAAACCAAAAAGGACTAGTGAGCTGTGTATTAACACACAAACGAACGTCAATATAGTCTTTGTGGTCAATACTGTGCTATATCAATGCCTTATATCAATAGTCAACACCTCTTTCACTAAATTTATGCGTAAGAAAGGTACAACAGATATTACTTTATAATAATATATTCTTCAAAATCTATTAAACCAGTTGAAATCATTTAGACTGAAGATGCCGCTATATTCAATAGCGTTTATAACAATTAGCTATTAAAACGGTCAAAAATGTCCGGGAACTCCAAATTTTATTCATTTCCCAAATTTCAGTTCGAGCATCGATTTCGTAAAAGCATCGAAAACACTAAATTTTCTTCAATCTAGAATAATTTCTACATTGAAAAATCCTAATCAAGCTATATTTTTTACTCTTAAAATCAACTTTTTCAAGACAGTGCCTTTTCTTTTATTGGTTCCGAAAAATCTACATACTAATTCATCATTAACCATGTGATAGCACAAAAAAATCATCGATCGAAGTATAAGCGTCATTAATCATAAATAAGCTTAAGCTCCGCAATAAAAGCTGAAATCTTTGTCCCGCATCAGTTACAATCGTGTATTCTTGTATTGTCAGTAAATTCACTAAGTATGCATGGAGACAGTATCAGGATCAGATGCAAAAAGCAAGCAGCTCCTTGTTCTCGTCAGCAAACACACCCATAAATGATTACATAATCGAGCCCAGTAAGTCCAAATCAGTCATGGAGCAAAATGACGCTAGTCGTGGAGAGTATCGCTGTGTGTACGTGTTTTATTATAAAAAAACGTATTCGTTTCCTTCCATTAGCAGTGCTTATTTAATACTTAAATATATAAGAACTAATAAGTTAAGTATTTTCGAGGGAAGGAATAGATCGTGCGTGTATAACTTACCAGTTTTTAGTTCGCATGTTACATAAAATGTCACTTGATTAGACTGTTAGGTAATATCCAAAGTGATGATTCGCAGTACTCCTTTTATTGCAACTCTGTTTTCACAATTATACACTGCACTCAGCACAATTTACAATTTACTTTTCTGCTTTCATATCGGATAGAACATGCGCGCGAATAAAACCGTTACGCTCAGTTTAGGAAAATCTCTGAATATTCGCATAACACAAAACCACCACAACAGTTAGATTGGAAAGCCACTGAAAACACCACTTTCACGAGTATTCAGATTAACAACACGTATTCACCCTTATTTTAGCTTGTTCTCCATAACTATCGGGAGTAGAATTAGAAGAATTTCACGCAATAAGCACTGCTACCTGCATTCTGGACGACCAGAGTCCGGACTCTGAACCGACGCGACTGGACACCGATTTTCCTTTGGCACCGTAGAACTTGACCTCTATCGTGGAAAAGAAGAATAGAACCACGCTGTCGAACGCGAGCTTTCAGGATATCACAACATAAATCCGCTAGAGACCATCAACTTCCATCGTACTTAGGTCACACTTTACCCAGGATTTTACACTCGCGCTTCAGCCTGAACTTTGTCTTTGTGGGTATCGTTGTACGCTACCGTAACCGAAAAAAGCCCGAACCTCACGACTGTTACGACGACACGAATTGGAGTGATTTGGAATCAAAACCGAATGTTACGATTTTTACACAACTTTCCTAATTCATTTTTATCAATTTCGCCAAATATTCAAATCCAAGCACAACGGTTTGTAGTTCCAGGGCGCGGATTGATGGGCACACCAGAAACTAAAGTCTTTCGCCAAGACGATCTGATCTCGAAGACAACCCGCAGGACACTGTTTTTCATCTCGTAATGGAAATCTCGGGAAAATTTTATGTCATGCATCTGAGCTATTGAGGGAGGATAAAAGCTTGCAAAAGTTTCTTATCGAGCCCAGGAAAGAGTTCGAATGAGAATTGAATAGAATAATGTAGAGGATGCTGTGGTTTTTTGCCATTTGAAAGAAAAAATATAATAATGAGGGATAAATTTAAATAATCGCATTCTTCTAAAGTGAAAATAATTCAATATATTACTTGCTGTAACATTGATTTTAATATTAAGTTTATTCCTATTTCACTCAAAGAGAGCCGAAAGCCAAAAAATTCACTAATTTTGTTGAAAATGACTTTTTAAAAATGTTTTAAATAAAACCTATCTTTCCTTGAGACCTTGTAAAATCTGACTGTGAGTATTCCACACATGCTGTTTCATTGACCAATATATCTAAAATCTAAAGAAAAATTGATATATTGACAAATATGTCAATTTATTTATTTATTCACCAAACAAGGTACAAGTTACAAATAACATAAACGATACCAAATAAAAATTGAAAAGTAAAGTAAAGTAAAAAAAACTCTAGCGCACCTGAACAGCTAGAAACACTAATGTTCACAGAACAGTAGAAAAATCGTGCAGGTTTTGAGTGCATATTCCACCACATGAGCTGCTTATTACGGCCAAACTGTTTCAAACGGCACGTTTTACTTTGGTCTCAAGAATGCATTATAACTCATATGGTGGAAGGTTTCAGAAATTAACACTGGCATGAATTTCAACGTTTATGAGAGCAAAACACGGGTTAATTATATTCGTTATCAGTTGCCTATTTCACATAATTTTGAAAGCAGCATCTCATATAACATCAATGAAGAAAATGCTCAGTACCTGCAGCACTATAACTGAAGTTGGTGTTTGGGGCTGCGATCCGAAAAATTTGCAGAACTTTGGGAATTGACACATTGGTTATTTATTTTCATTGTAAATGTTTCCGTTATGAATATTAACTGTAAGCATTTATTGATACAAAAGTAGCACAACCGACTCGTGCTGGTAACCTTTTGCCAGTATCAAAGCCAAGAATATATCACATCTGCTTCACGTTGTTATATTACATTCGAAGTTATAGGAGTATAAAGAAAATTAGGGTTACCTGCAGCGAGTTTTTTCAAATAATCGAAAACTTAATATTTGCTGTTTATTGTCACTACAATATCATTACCATTTGAAAATTCTACGATCAAATTGCTTAATAAAGATATTACAATTAAATACAAAACCAACAATAGCTGGCAACCCTATCGTGGCTTTTCAACCAAATTTGGCCTGAATAATGTTTATAATAAGTTCCATTAATTGTATAAAATTCGTATTGATTTCATTACTGCACTGGAAATTATAGGACGAAAAGTTTTATTTTCCTGAGTGAATTTTCAAAACCAAAGACACAAAAATTACCATAGCTGGCATCACTAATCGAAATTTTCAACCAAATTTCTACCAAACAAGGTTCAGCTACTGTGTCAATTTCATGAAAATCTGGTTACTTATTCACATTTCATAGGGCAAAAAGCAGTTTTTACTAATGTTCGAAGAACAATATTACGTTCGAAGAACAATAGTATTAAACTCGTTTCGCCGAAAATTCATATTTCTATATATATATTTATATATATATATATATATATATATATATATATATATATATATATATATATATATATATATATATATATATATATATATATATATATATATATATATATATATATATATATATATATATATCAGCAAAATGATTAAGGGATCGGCCACTCGAGAGATTATCTCGAGTGGCCGATCCGATTGAGCTGAAATTTTCGGAGAACGTAGATGCATATAGTAAATAGGTCCATGACTTTCTCAAATTCAGATATCCTAAACCTTTTGGCAGCGGCGAGCGTTTTAGTGAATTTTGAGGTACTCGTATATTTCCAAGCAGTGTAAATTTTTGCTAAAGAAAAGTATTGGGAATGAGAACAAATTATGTTTAAAGCTTGTTTGTGATAAAGAATTGGAAATTTTGAGCCGTGTGTGGGTGCAGGGTGTCTAAAAGTAGACAAGGAATTTTTTTCAAATTTTGATTTGTCATTACTTGTAAGAAAAACAATGGATCATCGTGAAAATTACAGAGCGTATTGATGTTGACCAAAATTTGGCACATATAGATTTTCAGCATAAAGCGGGTAAATCCTTCAAATCATTGACCTTCCTAAAAAAATTTTGATTTTTGACAAAAATTTCAAATCTTTGATAAATTTTATTATTTGTCCTTCATCACAAGATAAAATTTTCAAAATTCCAATATGCACAAGAACGGCAACCCATCACCAAATTACCTCTATTTTCAGCACTCGAAAGTTCTGTTCACGAGAACTGACGACCGGATGATCCGATCATAATGAAATTTACAGAACATGTTGGTATTAACTAGGACCACGTCTGATAGAAGTGATTTTGAAATGCGGGCAACCCTGTGACAGTGGTACCATCGTGAAAGATAACTTAGAAAAAAAACATCTTTTTGGCCTATAACTTCCGATTCAGCCGTCAAATTTTAACAAAATTTACACAGTACTTGGATGTTACTCTATGTAACATTTAATGAAAATTTGGTTGAAAAATTAGCCTAGGGCTGGCAGTTGTGGTGATTTTAGTCTCATAAATCCTGCAAATTTGCTCAGCAAATAAAGCTTTTTTCCCTATAACTTCCGGTCCAGTGTAGTTATCAAAACGAAGTTCATGCAGTAAATGG
>OX376372.1:153842752-153910252 GCA_947369275.1 Nemotelus nigrinus | reverse complement strand
GATTAGTTTCTCCGATCATCGAGGAGAATCAAAGGTGGTTGATTTGCGATATCATCGAGGAGACGTGTCGATAAATATTAAGGGAGTGTGCACACTAAGTTTAAGTAGATTTGTAAGGCATGTAGAAGTTTTTATGAAACCATCACTAGAACGCAGAAGTAGATCATTAAAAAATTGTAGTCAGAATTGTTTAAAAGTGAACCTTGAGAGTTTTAGTGTAAATCCCGGAAACAGTTTAATTTTCTAGAGTCGAAGGTGATTAAAGTATTTTAGAGTCAATTGAGTGAAAACGGGAAGATTTATAAAATTTCCGGTCGCAGAGGTAAAAAAAACGACGTCGCCGACTTCTCGCTTCAGAGCGACGCTGACGAGGTGATTTCGGGATTCGAAGCGATTGGCGCCCGAACCACCCCATCTTCGGTGAGTGAGCTCCCCGAAATTACCCCCCTTGGATTCAGGCGGGAACCCAGGGGTCTTTGTGAGTCATTGCGACTAAAAATCGGTAACAGGATGTCAAAATTTATATTTAATCTGCCCTCTTCTTCTGTTCTCCTCTTGTATGCATCTAGTTTCTATAACTGCTTTAGCTTCCTTATAACCACAACGCTATCCCATGTTATATGGTACTCCCCCTTTAATATGTGTTTTGTTGCTGCTGATCGCCGTAAACTTCATAATACGAATCTTACAGCAAGCCTCGTAATTGGACTGATACCACAATGACGACCACACAAATGAAAATGGCTAACTGATTTGTGAGTTTTCTCATAAAACGTTAAATAGCTTAACCGTGAGTTGCAGAGCGGCTGACCGATGCCCTGTTTGAGTATAAGGTTGATATAATACCAATACAACAGGTCAATTGGGCATTTACAGACCTACAGAGGAAACTGCTGACGACAAAAGAGAAACAAAATTACAAACAGGTTGAGAATCCTCAACGCCTGCCCCGTGTATGCTGTAAAAATCATCTTTGAACATCTTAATGCCAGAATAGGTCAAAAGCCGATATTCAAGTATTACAATCATAGAGCTAATAGTATCAAAGCACTTGTTCGTTTTGAGTATAATAAAAACAGTAACATATCCACATGGCCACTTTAGTATCACTTGATGGAGCCACTTGTTAGATCACGTCTTGATAGACCGCCACGACTACTCGAGTCTGATAACAGTACGAATGTACGGAGGTGCTAACATAGACTCCGACCATTATCTTGTCGGTATGGTTCTCGGAGCGCAAATTACTTTATTTATAAGCATCGCATCCACGAACCAGGTTTGAATCAATACGGCTGCCATACGCAATGGAAATATCAGTAAAACCTATGGTTTTGCGTTACGACTCGCCTTCGAAGATCTGGATGGAAGGACATCAAGTCCTGGAGCCAGGAGGCTGGTCGTTGATAAGAAGTGGACACACCGTAAGAATACTGTCATTTGTGCTACTGACGCCATCTTAGGCAGTAGTCACAAAAACCGAAGCGATTGGTTTGATGATAAATACAAACTAGTGACTGAACGTAAGAATTTTCCTTACCGGACAATGCAGCAATCTCATTGGAGTCCAGAAGAGCAGAAAAGAGGCAAAAACAATGGATTAAGACTACTTTGGGACGGAGAAGTGCGTTCAAAATACGCTGTAATATGGGTATAATGGTCCTATCTGCTCTTTGGAGCTTAGTAGGTAAAATCTGATTCATCCCTGTGGCTTTGTAAGGTCGGAATGTTCCTATTACCCACACAATTTCAACCTCGTCTGTTACATTCTTAATCAACTGTTCGGGCAGCTGGTGGAATGTCTACAATTGGTCATTCCTTGATGTCGTATCAGCTGCCTCCGGGAAGTGAGTTTCCATTAGCATGCCCAAGCACTAGTTCGATTATCTGCCTAATCGTTGTTTACGCCGGGAATTACTCTTAGTACCCTCCTGATTCTGGCAGCTTCTGTATTTCTTTCAATGTTTACACATAATTCCCTTCATGAGTCGCATTTGACCTGTCGGATCTTTTTTTGAAGAGCGAAAACTCTTGCTTACATCAGTCTCAATCCTCAGCAAGATCAGACCACTTTATGCTCTTAAACTCTCTTTGTGTTAGGCCTCTAGTCTCCGTAAGTTCGCCGTTTCACCATAGGCTAGCGTTTTTCCTTAAAGATTTTTTGGGACATTTGAAATCTGATACTAACAGCTCACCTGGTCGCTGTTTCGTCCCAGCTTTGTTGGATCCAGGTTGGCTAGTTCCCTGAGGAGTTTTTTGTTTTTCTCTTTCTTTTCTCTTCTCAAGTTTCAAACTTTTTTGGGGAAAATAACCGATGTTCCAGCATAATCTAACCGGCAGATCAGGCACCTTGTTGTGGTGTTGAAATTGATTAGAACTGATTAGTTACTAAACAACTATATACAACTACGACTCGATAGTGACCAGACAGCCTTCACATCTGATGTCCGCTTTCGACATTAGGCGTCACGTTTATCTTCTTTGAAACTACATGTTTAACACAATCCTGCTAAACATCAAACCTCTTCGTGGTTGCACTTGGCGAAAATGTTATAAAATTCGATGCACCACCAGTGAAAGCAACCGAAGCACACGTACTTCACAGATGGGCTGCTCCTATTAAATAAATAATCAGTGTCAGCGGGTCAGTATTTGAAACAAATCATATGACTTGTAATGCGGCGAATTCGTGTGGATTGGAGTCCGCATACGTACCAATGGGTTGAAATTTAAATTCGAACCGAAAGCACAGTGGAAATTAGTTTTTTTTGAGTACAGTGGGGCGAGAGAAACTACGAACGAGAAAGGAAAGTCCTGAAAGATTTCGGGATAGTGAACATTTTTTTGCAGAACAAAGGGGGGGGGGGGATTGAGTTTTTGTACGCGGAATGAGAAGGACATTGAAAGGGATTGGTAAAAGAGAGAGTGGAAGTTTCGGGATTTGGTTTTGTTGTAGTGCCATAGGTATATTTAATAGAAATTTAAAACTTTAAATCAAATCAAATTCAAGGGGCAATAAAATAAATATTAGTGAAAAGTGATAAGTCTGAAAAAAAAATTTCAGTGAAAAAACCTCAGGAACGCGCCATCCGATTGAACTGAAATTTTCAGGATTCATTGGTGTATACGCCGAACAGTGCCAAGTCTCACATTGATATAATAATTTTTAACCCTTTAGCACCGGCGGCCATTTAAGTGATATTTTGAATATACCTATTACTCTGTCTATTTTTAGCTCTATGTCTGCGCTTAATGCCTAAAATGGGATTGGGAAAATTTGACAATTTTTGAATTCCGATAACTTTTGACCAGATTATCAGATCATTATGAAACTTAAAAGGCATATTGATATTATTAAGTTATAGTTGTATTTAGTGTAGTTTTTGTGAGCCTGCTGGTAACTCTGCAGCTACGGCAGGCATTGAAAGGGAAAACTTTCAAGCCATCGACTCTCCTGAAAAATTATCGTCTTTTACATTGAAAACCAAGTTATATAGAAATCTGAAATTATCTTCTAGTGACAATAAACAACAAATATAAAGATTTCGAAAATTTGAAAACTTTTGCGGGTGGTAGCCCTGAATTTCTTTGTACCCCTATAACTTCCAATCCAGTCATTGGATCGAAACGAAATTCGCAGGGTAGGTTGATTTGAATGTGAGGCAAGTGTGGTATATTTTGATGCTAGTGAATGGTTGCCAGCGCGAGGCGGCTTTGCTATTCTTGTATCAATAAATGCTTACATCAAGTATTCATATTGCGAACATTTGCAATGAAAATAAGTTAACAATGTTTAAATTTTCTAAGCTCTAAGAATCTTTCGATTCCAAACATGTTTGACTTTTTGATCGCAAACATCTTTCTATCCCTGTAACTTTCAACGAAAACATCGGATAAAGTCTAGATTGATCGATTCATTTGATTTTGACATGAGGCAGTTGTAGAAGACTTCTAGTTGCAGTGTTGGTAAAGTGTGGCAAGCACTGAGCATTTTCTTTGTTTATGTTATGCTATGCTGCTTTGAAAATTTTGTAGTGTTTGGCTTTCCTAAATCTCCAAATTCATGCGAGTGGTGGCCTTGAAATACTTTCCACCCTATGACTCAGGCCCGTGCGCAGAAATCAATTAAGGGGGGAGTTTTGAAATAAAAGTTTTTTTTTCAATAATATGTAAAAACACACAAACTGTTATTTTATATTTTAAAGACGTTCGCATGTAAAAACTTCATATTTATTTCTCATTACTTAACAGATTAATTCTTCGAGGTAACGAAAAAAATTCTTTCAGAATTTTTTGCACATTTATCTCAATTTCGCGGTGTATATTGAGGGAGGCTAAGCCATTGAGCCGATCTTCAGACATTGTCGATCTAATGTACGTTTTCAGACGACGCAATGTTGAAAAGGATCGTTCATTTTTCGCTGTCGTCACGGGTAAAATGGCCATAATGCGAAGCATTTGGTGTACGTTCGGGAACGCGTCTGCATTGCAAATTTCGAGGGCTTCGAGAAAATTTTTGATGTCCTTTTCAATAATGCGTCGTCTCCAGAGTATGACTTCATTCACCCATGCGTCACGCGAATCATCGTGCAAAATTGAAGAGTAGGGTTCGAATAATTTTTCACATGACTCTTCATCAAATTTTTTCATTTTGTTCGGAAAAAGGCAAGCGGAATTCGATAAAATATTGCGATGATTCAGAAACCGGTCCTGTAAATGTGTCACAAACAAATCAAGGTATGGTATATAAATCGTAATTCGAAAATAATCTTCAACTGAATCAGTTTGCACGTTAGAACGTTGCGTTTGTCTTGAAGCTGTCCTTGGTTTTCGCAATTGAATGTCGTATTCTTCGCTGATTTGGCTTACAGTTTCGAAAATTTTCGAAACTGTTTCAAAAAAACAAAGCTGTTATAAATGGTTATTGATTTTATTCTGGCCTTAGCTAGGTAATATACAGGGTGTACCAAAATCCCCGTACCAAAAAGAAATCTGATATACCTTTTTGAATTTCGAGTCGAAAAGTCCTTTTTACCACTTTTTTCAAAACTCAAAATTAAAAAAGTTATTCAAGGTTGAAATTTAAACAATAAATATGCTCCCTCGACAAGTGGGGATAAAAACCACGAAAAAAAATTTTCCTGAATTTTCTCCATATGTTTCTGAGTCGAAAAGTCTTCTGCCACTTTTCGCAAAACTCAAAATCAAAAAAGATATTCGAGTTTGAAATCTGAGAAACCCGATAGGTGAAAACTTCTAACTCGAATATCTTTTTTGATTTTGAGTTTTGCGAAAAGTGGCACAGGATTTTTCGACTCAGAAAAATATGAAGAAAATTCAGGAAAATGTTGGTTCGTGGTTTTTATCCCCACTTGTCGAGGGAGCGTATTTATTGTTTAAATTACAACCTTGAATAACTTTTTAAATTTTGAGCTATGTAAAAAGTGGTAAAGGACTTTTCGACTCGAAATTCGAAAAGGAATATCGGATTTCTCTTCGGCACGGGGATTTTGGTACACCCTGTATAGCAAATAGAGACTGGAACTGGTCACAAACTCAGGCGCCCGAGGTGAAAGTCTAAAACGCTACCGTTGAGTCAAATCGTTGTCTGATGAACTAGAAAGAATTTTTTTCAGTTCAAAATTAAAGAAGACACTATTGAAGTCGATAGCAGTCAATAGTCAGCAATATGAGTGAAAAGGACTTCACAGTTCTCTTTGAGAGTTTTGAAAATTCAGGTATGCTTTATAAAGGTTTTCTTTACTTTATAAAGTTTTTGTGAAAAATTTTCACATTTCATGAAATTGATTATTAAAATTAGCTACGTTTCATAGAGATCCATAAGTTTCAAAAACTTGATTTATAAAAAACCGAAGTGTTGTTATCATCTGGATATTTTATAAGGGATTTTATAGAAACTTCATAGATTTCGAGTTACCAGATTTGTCATTTCAACTTGTGAAAAATTCAGTACCTACATTTTCGAGTTCTATCCGTGGTTTTTTGCACAAAAAGCGACGGATATCCATGTAAAAATACATGAAATTTTCGTGGAAAAAAACTTTAATGATGATAGTCATAAAGTACAAGAGAGTCCTAATGGGGGGGGGGGGGGTCCGAACCCCCAAAACCCCCCCTTGCGCACGGGCCTGCTATGACTTATAATGCATTGTTGAGATCAAAGTGGTTTTGCCCTCGAAACAGGTTGGAGCACGTGTGGTGTGGAATATGCACTCAAAATCTGCACTATTCTTCTATTGTTCATCGAACATTAGTTTTCTTACAGTTCAGGTGCGCTAGAGGTTTAATTTTATGTTATTTCTGATATTATCTAAGTTATATTATTTTTGTATGTATATATACCATATATATATATATATACATATATATATATATATATATATATATATATATATATATATATATATATATATATATATATATATATATATATATATATATATATATATATATATATATATACATATATATATGTATATATATATATATATATATATATATATATTTATATATATATATATATATATATATATATATATATATATATATATATATATATATATATATGTATATATAGTTTTATTTTAATGTCAATTTTGTTATTAAACTTCATATTGTTTTCTAAGAATTTGTATGATCAGTGTGAACTGATCCCGGAGTTGAGCTAAATTAGTATCCACCCAATTTATTTTACCATTGGATTACATGTTTTTTGTTACATTTGTTTTTTTCTGTCAGTTTAGTATCCAGTATACCATTCAATACATTGTTATTTAATATCACGAGATATTATTATTATTCTTTGGTGGAATAAAGTATGAAAATTAATTGATTGCGTTAAGTGACTCTCGTGCGGAATCTTCCCTCTTAGCGTTCATTTTCAATTATATGCAAAAGCTATCATGTTTACTTCAAGTACAAATTAATTATATTAACATCAGAAACTTCACGAAAGTCGAGAAATAACTATTTAATTATCTAGACTCTCCTCACGACCGCTTTCGTCCTCGGACTTCTCTCGACTAAGGATTCGTTTGTTGCACTTGGGCTGGTGGTCGTAGCATTCCGGACCTAGTTGTCTTTAGGTGTGGTAGTGACGGAGTGAAATCCGCTTCGTGAACGGCTCCGGATTAATACGATCATCTCCACCCCGTTAAAAACCTGGCGAGCCTCAGAGTACGTTCTCAGTCTTTAAGCCATTAAGTTTGTGGTATACGTTCAGCTGAGGTGGACACCTGATTCACACCTATCCGGCTTTGACTACTTGTTCCCATAAGAGCTTGTGGCAACTCTCGCATGGCCTGCCTGGTTTGCATAGATACCCATGGAATCATTAAGGTGACTACACATTCGGACTTGAGATAGCGGCTCTAAGTGGGGAGCCGTATAGCGTTAAAATTAACAAACACAAACTCGTCAGGCACAGGCCTGTCAATCAATCTAACTCACCCTCTAATTTGGAGATGGGGGGCTAAGATAGCTGCACCGTCGGTTGCAGCTAAAGCCTCAGAAAGCTGAGATATGGTTAAAGGCAGCAGGAGTTCGTGGAGACTTGGCGAATGAGTCAGCCCCACTGGCTACTGGCACAGCGGCTAAGCTAGTAGAAGGTAGTGGAGACATGACAAATGGGTCAACTCCACTGCATATAAAGTCTTCCTTAACCACTGTTTCAACTGGTTCCGTGGCTGAGGTTACCAAGCCTGGCCCTGCGAATGCCAAGAAGTCCTGTCGTGGCCAGTGTGATGCGAAAGTTACGGTAAATGAGCCAGCCCGTCCATCAACAAGCGCTACCTCCGGTGCTGCTTTCTCTTCAGGCACGCAACGCTCCCCCACCAAAAAATCTTGGGCTTATGGAACTAGAAGGGCAGCTTTCAAAGTCCTGAGGAAGTTAGGAAATGTCCCCCCTGACACAATGTCCGACAAGGACAAAAAGTCCCATCAATGCTCAAAATTACAAATTGGAGAGCACCCGATCCCTCTTAACCTTGCAGTTTCAGCTCAGAAACGACAAAGGTCGGCTGAGCAAGTGAATCAGAGCAGACTAGACTGCGAAAAGCAGAAAATAGTAATGGCTCTTTCAGTGATAGCTTGGCCATTTAGTGAAATGGCCAAATAGTGCCTGGTTTGGGCCGTGATTGATGCCAGCAAGGGAGATGGAATCATCTCCTTCAAAAACTGGCTGGAGATAAGGCAGGCTTTATTTGGAGTCTACTGCAAGCTTCAGAAAGCCAGCTTGAGTCCACCACTTATGGTAGATGACGCGAGCTGGCACAGAGGAATCAGGCTGGTTGCGTGTGGAGACCAACGATCAGCCGATTTTTATAAGCGAGCGCCAAGATTATGGTTTTGCTCAAGGATCAGATTCCTAGCCGGCCAACGTGCAGAACATGGATTCCTTGTTTCCATTTGGATCCAGTGGAAGTCCTGGGAGTAGTTCGGCTTTTCAACTCGGATCTGTCTACGGTGGAATGGAGGGTTGCGAAGACTAGCGAGCCGGTAGACAATCGGCGGGAGACCCTCTTCATCATAAATGAAGAGGTATTTCCGGTCTTAGATACCCGAAAAGGCATTATCGGGTATGCGGTCGAGAAACTAGCGCTACGGATCTACCGAAGTGCCAGGCCAAGGAGCTCTGCTTCGGGAGATCCAGCACCTGAGAAACTTCACCCAAAAAAGGTAGCGAGGGCGACATCTGAGGATGAATTGGATGTGGAATCTCTCCATACAGATGGGGTTAGCGTCGGGACTACCTCTGAGTTGGGCGGCTGCCTGGACCTCATGACTCTGGAAGCAGAAGAAGGGGCTGGGGGGTATCTATGTCAGAGAGTAAATGATGGTGAAGATACTGCAGATTAGCCTTCACCATTCCAAAGCATTATCAGCTGCCCTGCTCTTTCGACTGTCTAGGACAAAGGAGCAGCTAATTCTAATCCAAGAGCCATGAGTTGCCAACAGCCAAGCTTGCAGGTTACGCACCAATGAACACAAACTGATTATACCTGTCGGCTTACATAAGCCACTTTTCTGTATTCTTGTCAAGAAAACTATAAACGTCCTTGTACTGCACAATTTCAGTGACAAGGATAACATGGCTGTTGCAGTGCAGTGCAAAGATCATATAGGTTTATTTCTTGCTACATGGCACATGATCATGGCACTAGCCCTCCCTGCGACATTATCAAAGGTGTTGTGAATTAAGCCACAAAATTTGGTGTATCTCTTATTCTAGAGGCTGACTCTAACGTTCATAATGAAGTTTGGGGTAGTTCGAACACTAATGGTCGAAGTGAGGAACTTTTTGACTTCATACTTGCCCATGACCTTTACATCGCCAATGCTGGTAGCGAACCAACCTTCCTTACCTCAAACCGCAGGGAGGTTCTTGACGTTACCTTGATTAGTGGGTGGCACTTGTCTCTACAGGAGGGATCATTCTCTGATCATAGATATGTATCGTGCAACGTGGCTGGCCGCAGCTTTGCTGTTCAGTTATTAACAGAAAGAGGACGGACTGGAAGTTATTTAATTCTCTGGTTCGATCCTCATTGGAAACTGCTTTTAGGAGCTTTGACTGCTACCATGAATTGAGTCAGGCGGTTGACATCCTTACTAATTCTCTCAGCTCCGCGTCTAGGGAAACGTGTAAGCTACCCACAGCCAGGGGGAATCCTTAGCCTCCCTGGTGGAGTATGGAGATTAGCATCCTGCGGAGAGAATGTAGGAGGAAGTTCAATAGCTCGAAAGGATTTAATGACTGGTCGTGGTATTAAACGAAACTTAAGGCTTTTAAGTGTGCTTTATTTAAGGCTTTTAAGTATGCCTAAACGTTCTTATGGACGCACATTTTCCGGGCAATTATTGCCGTGTAAAAGCAGTGCACCACACGGAACAAGCTTACAGTATAACGCCGCCGTTCAGAATATCGAATTCTCAGCTGAGGTGGACTATTAATTTCTTTGGGCCATTTAAATCCCTGAGTCCTGATGGCGTCTTTGCGTCTGACATTCAGCAGTCCATGGAAGTATCACTACCATGGCTCAGAGAGATTTGAAACGCTTGCCTATACTTCTCGTATGTTCCCACCAGCTGGAGGGAAAATAGAGTTGTGTTTATTCCTAAAGCAGGAAAATGTTAAGCCGAAGGACTATCGTCCAATAAATATTAACTCTGCCTTGCTTAAGATTTTGGAAATTATCATTGACTACCATATTAAAAGATCAATCGATCCTATGCTGATTTTGCAGTCATAGCACGTTTATACCAGAGGAAAGTCTGTAGAGACTGCTCTTCACGTCCTCATTGAGCAAGTCGAGAAATTTCTTGCTCTTAAGGAATATACGTTTGCCGTCTTCTTGGACATCGAGAGGGCCTTTAACAAAAAGTAAAGGAAAATCCACGAAAAGTAAAGTTTAACGCAAAAGTTTACTGCACGTGGATGAGCGGCTGATTGCTTTTACTGAGCAGCTTCTCCAAAGTTGAGTGTTAATCTCTTCCCTGATGAATGCTAGCGTAAGACGAAGAGTCAGTACGGGCACATCTTAGGGTGGAGTCCTTCCTCCTTTGCTATGGAACATAACGGTGAATACTCTCATAATGAAGCTGGACTATGCAGGCTACATAATGATTGCTTATGTGGATGGCATAGCTGTGGCAGTGTCGGGAAAGTATTTATCTACGCTATCGGAGAGGTTAAATCACTCTCTTGACATACTTTCACGTTGGAGTCGTGAGTGCGGCTTGAATGTGAATCGCAGCAAAATGGAGCTAGTACTGTTTACAAGGAAGTACAAAGCTCTTTGTTTGGAGTTACTTAAATAAAATGGGGTCTCCATTGACCTGAACCAGAGGGTCAAGTAATTAGGGCTTATCATCGACTCGAAGTTACTATAGACCTACAATGTCGCAGAAAGAGCTCGGAAGGCTTTCAACGCACTTTACTGCTGTAAAAAAGCAATAGGAACGAATTTAAGATTACTGACTTGTACTGTTGCTTGGCTTTATACTGCTGTGGTTGAGCCAATTCTATTGTTTGAGGTGGCGTTCTGGTGGCAGGCTGCTTTCAAGACTACTTGCAAACGGCAGCCTGAAAAATTGCGGAGGATGGCTGCACTACTTGTAACTGGTGCGCTCTACTCCAACCCTACAAAGGCACTCTTCATGCTGCCTTAATAATTGCCAACCAACCTACTCATCTCACAGCAAGCTAATCTTGCTACTGTGAGACTAAATTGTATCTCGGCATGGAATAGAACAGAGTTGGACCATGCGAGGATTTTGGCCGAAGGAGTTCCCGCTCCAGCGGGTGTTGACTACATCGCTCCGCAATGCCTACTACATTTGGAGCTCACAGCTCGCATTCCTGGTAGGGATGAATGGCGTGATGGCGTTACCCTCGTATGTCAGCTTATATATGTGTACACTGACGGCTCAAAGCTAAACAATAGAGTCGGAAGTCTTGTATGCTCAGATGAGCTGAATCTCAAGCTGTCCCTTCGTCTAGCGTATTGTAGTGTCTTTCAGGTGGAGGTTGTTGCTTTATTACAGGCAATATACTGGTTTCTGTGTTATCGAATATTGGGAGCCAATATTGGTATTTTCATAGATAGCCGAGAGGCTATTAAATCCCTTGCTGGTCCTTGTATAGTGTCCATGATTGTTGCTGAATGCCATGTATCTCTTAGGGAGATATCGAGACATTCGGTTGTTCAATTGGTTTGGGTACTGTACATAGAGGTTTTCATGGCAACTGTGAGACCGATGAGCTAGCACGGCTTGGAACCTTTTTACCGGAGGTCTGTTGCTCCTTCTCAATAGGTATACCGATGACATCGGTCAAATTGGCCATCAGGTAAAAATATCTTGAGGACGCTGGGAACTCCTGGGCAGATGAATTATCCTGTGCAATAGCAGGTAAGTCCTGGGTATTCATGGATGCGCATTGCAGCAAGCAGCTTTTTGGCTTAACTCGAAGCGCTCTGTGTTTCATTGTGGGCGTTTCTACAGGCCACTGCCTCATAGAACCGCATGCACAACGATTGGGAGAAGAGTCTAACGATTTCTGTCGGAGTTGTGGCTCTGAGAACGAGGAAAAGTCCGTTCTCCACCTCATGTGCCAGTGCCCGGCTTTGGCAAGGAAAAGTTTGGTGGCAATTAGTGCACCATTTCTTTCAAACCTGACTGAACTGTCCCTGGTCAATTTAAAGGTTAAAGTGCGGTTTGTCAAAGGCAACAGATGGTTTCCTAAGTTCAGTGAGTAGGAAAGAGTCACAAATTATTGTGGCATCACAACGGGCCTCTCTTGTGCCGATGTGTGTCGATCGGCAGACCTCTATGGATCGGCAGCCACTTCAACCTACCTAAGTGGGCTGTGCACCAAAAGCTTCTTTGCGATGGTCGCGTCACATGGTATATAGATTAGATGTCTACCTGGCAGTGGAGCCGCCACAAGTGCCGTATTATTGAGCCATCTGCTTGCCATAGCACGAAGAGATTATTTCGCCCCTAAACGTCACTCCATATTGAGCTTGTCAGCTGGGGAAAAAGGCATGCAGGGCAAATTACGAAACATCCCTAATCATTGTTTATGCTGCACTGACAATGTCTCAGGCGCATGCAAGTTGTAGACGCTTTCTATGTATTAGGTGCGTTTTTTGAAAGCTAGCAGAGCAGGTTAACGAAGGGTTGAAAAAAACGATCCCAAGCAGAAAATTTGCGTTGTTTGAAAATGTTGTTGCATTTGCTGAGCTTCCGCTTACGTTGGTTGTTAAATTAGAATGGCATATAGAGAAAACCTGAATGAGATCTTTTCTAGGTTTTAATCGAAATCAGACATGAAACTTGCATATGAAATAATCTAAAATGTAATGTGCATTGCAACACTGACAAGCACTCTGCACGTTACAAGATTTGATGTAAAATAATTGACAATTGCGGAGTCCTATGCCCGTTCGTTAAATTCAGTCTACCGATTACACAATAATCAACAGCAGTGGTATCAACCGTTAAGAACACTCTTATTGTTATCAGCACACCTTACATGTAAGCCCATAAACAACCGCTGCCTAGCATATTCTGCTTCAGTGACGCGACATGTGCAGGATTTTGTTGTCGTATTCAATTTACTTATCAAAATTTGATCCGCTTGGGTGTGCGAAAAAATGCCGCTATTATACCTAGAATAGCCAGGGTAATTTCGATTACTTCAGCCTTACTCCTGGTGATATATGTAGGTTTATCATCTGTATTGAAAATATTCAGTAAGTACTTGCCTCTGTCGTTTATGTTGGTGCTTCCTCATAAAACGTTGTGAACATTTGCGTCACAGCCGATGAAGAAATCAGCCTTCATGGCTGTTTTTGTTTTTCTTTTCAGTTGAGGTCTGATGGGGTCCTTGTCGTAAGGTAAAAAGACTTCCAACAGCAGGCAGCTGTCTGCAATCTCTCTCTCCCAACAAACAGTGATAAAATCCCCGTCACAAAGGTTCTGAAATAAAATGGTATTTTGTTTACTTTTCGTGACAATACAAGTTCTTGTTTTGTCCCTACGTTGACACTCGCGCTGAACCCACAGACTGCTTTCCTATTTAAAAACGGTTCCTGTTCCTGTTCCCCCAACTAAAGCGCCGAGGCAGATTGGCCCTTCCCGCTCTAGTGTGAAGCAGACTTGCTTGATCCATCCGCACTTCGGCATCGCTCGGTTTGTCTTGTCCGTGTTATCTTAATGGTGATCCTCTTCAGTCCGAAGTGGGTTAGCCCATGGTTAGCTTGTAATTTATCCGCAGACTCTCGATCGATACCTAGCACCAACATTGTTTTAGCTGCGTCGATAAAATCAGACTCTGCTGATTGATTTCTAAATTCCACCGCCTGGAACAATCTTCCGGAGGAAACCTTACAATTTAGGTTCCGTCTTTTCAAGAGAGACAAATCCTCAGAAGCGTTCGAATTCCACCTTAGCAATGATCAACTGGTGACGAAATAAAAGCGCTCAACACTATGTATGAAAATATTGTCACTGTGACAAGAACGAGCCTGAACAATGGGTTTTTATGTTGTTTCCTATAGTCCATAATAAACACTAGGTTCCCCAATACTCGTATAGCTCAGCATTGACTAGTGCTTCACAAATTCCACTATCTTATAAGCTCTTCCACTTTAACGATCCAATCATGACAATTAGACTTTTAAATTTTTATTTTAGACTGAACTTAATTTCTAGACTTTAATTCTATCAAATATAATGCTTGGATATTTGACACTTGAGGAAACCTTATCAAATTTAAATATTCCAAAAGATTAATTTACAAAGAAAACATTTACTTACAATTTATTCATCGGGTTTAGAAATTTTTTATGATCATTTTCGTTTAGAAACTTTAATTCAAAAATTTCATTTAAGTTATGATTGTCTCAAACATTGCGATTGAAGACATACCTGAGTTAAAGCATACTATTATGTGTCACACTGGCTTGAATAGCTTTTGGCCAGCACTGGCCAACAATGAAATGAAAATGGATGCTTCTCCTATCATAACTTAACATGTTCATTATCTCATGACAAGAAAATTTTCTGTAAACATCTTAAAGCTTCATCTCATTTTTGATGAAGAGAAATATCCACTATTCTCCCCCGCCTTCATTTATGATAGATTCTTATTCCACACATGCGTTGTACAGTAAAAGAACGAAAGTGTTCTCCACAATAGCATCATCGTTAGCACAAAGCTTTCGTCTCCATAAAGAGCAATAAATGCGAAATGTGATTTCCGGAAATATGGAAGATTTTCGAAAGAGTACATCCTTGCCATACTGATGTTCAACAAAATAAAAAGCTCGCGGTTGTATTGTATTACCCCAAAAATGCCTTCTGGTTTTTTAAGAAATGTTTTTCAAGGATTAAATTATTTGCCAGAAGCTTTCAATGTATCCTCGCTCTTGTTTCAAGCTTATTTTCGATTCCGCACAGTTTTCACGAAAATTACGCTGAATTCATAACGTAATACGACATATATTCGTTTTAACCGAACTAATCTTAAGAGAGTAGCTTGTATATTTACGTAATAAGGACTTCTGTTCCGAAACGTTTGCTTGACGAAGCCATTACATGTTATGTTGAGACTGCGGTTGACAGCGATGAAGTAGCTACACTTTACATTCAATTTCAGATTTACGGATATGTGTGAGGATTATATGAGAAACACAGCAGCGAATTTGCTCGAAAAGAAGGAGAAGCTACTTTTTATTTACCATTCGAGTGCATGAAGGTCAAAAGGAGAAATTATGGATTAGAACAATAAATTATGGATTAAATATTAGCGGTTTTTCGCAAATTTAGGACAAAGTAATAACGGTTTAATTATGTCATTGTTATATATATATATATATATATATATATATATATATATATATATATATATATATATATATATATATATATATATATACATATATATATATACATATATATTTATATATATATATATATATATATATATATATATATATATATATATATATATATATATATTATATATATATATATATATATATATATATATATATAAATATATATGTATATATATGTAACACCAAGAAATATACCTAAAAGTAGTATATACTATATTTTTGGGAGGAAAATTACTTTGGAAAAACTCTAGCGCACCTAAACCGCTAGAAATACTAATGTTCGATGAACAATACAAAAATCGTGCAGATTTTGAGTGCATATTCTACCACACGTGCTCCAACCTGTATCGAGTACAAAACCACTTTTTTCTTGACAATGCATTTAGGCTTATAGGGCAAAAATGATTTCAGGACTACCACTTGCATGAATTTCAAGATTTAGGAAAGCCAAACACTGCGAAACTTTAAAAGCAGCATAACATAACATAAACAAAGAAAATGCTTAGTGCTTGCAACACTTTACCAGCACTGCAACTTTACCAAGACTCCAACAATTGCCTCACGTCAAAATCAAATAACTCTATCGATCTCGATTTTTCTCGATGATTTCGTTGAAAGTTATAGGGATGAAAGATGTTTGGGATCAAAAAACGAAAGATGTTTGGGATTGAAAAATTTCTGGAACTTAGAAAATTCGAGCATTGGTAACTTATTTTCATCATAAATGTTTGCGATATGAATACTTGATGTAAGCATTTATTGATACAAAGATAGCAAAAAACGCTTCGCGCTGGCAACCCTTCGCTAGCATCAAAGACAAAAATATATCACACCAGCCTCATATTGAAATCAACCTACTCTGCGAATTTCGTTTTGGTCCGATGACTGCATTGGAAGTTATAGGGGTACAAAGAAATTTAGCGTTACCAGTCGCAAAAGTTTTCAAATTTTCGAAAACTTAATATTTATTGTTTATTGTCACTACAAGATCATTACCGTTTAAAAGTTTTACGATTAAATCCTTTAATAAAGATATTGGGAATAAATACAAAACCAACTTTTTTTTTTTTTTTTTTTTTTTTTTTGGGAGCGGATGTCAAAAACCTTCAATAGGTATCTTGCGAACTAAACAAGATTATGTGAGATTCTTACTCACTAAAAAACGTCACCCGCCGACCACGTAGGTCCGAGCCGGAACCGCTTTCGCATTACTTCAACTCGGCCGTGCTACTTCCACCCATCAGGTGTCCCATTGGCTTACTTCCGTTCTGTCAAGCTTTCAGGAGTCTATGAGACATCCTTCCTCTTTTTTTAAGCGCAGTACCAGCTCCACATATGCTGACACAGCTGACCAGGCGTCTTCTGACTGTAGCATCATCTCCACGATTGACTCCGGCGTCACAGGGCCAATTGTAGAGAAAAGCATGTGTCGCTCTCTTCTGAAGCGGGCGCAATGGAAGAAGGTATGCAAAGCGTCATCACTTTCCTTAGCACAGTATTTACAGAACTCCGTCCTGACTTTCCCCATTCTGTGAAGGTATTTCCTGAAGTAGCCGTGGCCCGATAGGAACTGGCACAGGTAGAAGTTTATTTCACCGTGGTCGCGATTAAGCCAAGGTTTTAAGGCGCGAATTAGCCTAATCGTCCATACTCCCTTCGAGCTCGTAGCCCAACGCTCCTCCCAAAGCTCAAGCGTTCGCGCTCGTGCTTGAGCAACCAAGATTTCTCTTCCCACTTCTGCTCTGTTCAGGAACACTTCCCTGCGTTCGTTCGCCAATAGATCAATTGGGATTACTCCCGCTATCACTAACACGGCGTTTCCTGAAACTGTTCTATAGCTGCTTGCAATTCGCAGCGCTCCCCTACGCTGGACGCTCACCATTCTAGCTCGATACTTTTCAAACCTTAACGCAGTGGCCCATATCTCCGCGCCATACAGCAGCATTGAATGAGCCACTGTCATAAGGAGCTTACGTTTACTCGGACTAGGACCGCGAACGTTTGCCATGAGTCTCCCAAGCGAGATAACAGACAGTAGCGCCCTATCGCATACTTTTCGGATGTGCTCCCCATAAGCCAGCTTCGAGTCCAATATCACTCCAAGATACTTAGCCGATTTCCTGGTCTCAAGTACTTCAGAGCCAACCGTCATGGGTATAATGGTTGGTATTCTTCTTTTGGTCAGCATGACAATCTCAGTTTTCGCGATCGCCAGCTGGAGACCATGGCTTTCCATCCAGGCTTCGACCCTTCTCATTACTTGGTTGAGCTTGAGTTGGGCGAGATGAGGATTTCTCGACGTGATGACAGCGGCTACATCATCAGCATAGCCCACCAAGAGCACATCTTCCGGCATTTCGAGGCGTAAGAGACCATCATACGCAACATTCCATAGGTCTGGCCCGAGAATGGATCCTTGTGCTGCCCCAGCTGTAATGGTTTTGCGTACAGTTCCCTGATTCGTTTCATAGATCAAATGGCGATCTTTCAGGTAATCCCGTACCATTGCCAGCAAGTATTCCTCTATTTGAAAATGTCGCTGAAGAGAATCCAGTATGTCTGTCCATCTCGCCGAGTTAAAGGCGTTACGAACGTCCAGCGTTACCAAAAACACAATGGGTCTAGCTCGATGACAAGCGGCCTCTGCGCGATCTACTGCGCTAATTATTTCGCAGATGGCACTTATTGTTGAGTGGCCACTGCGAAATCCATGTTGGTTTTTCGAGAGGTCACCTGCTCTTCGTATAGCTGCCTTAAGTCGAGGTTTCAGCAGCCCTTCCAAAAGTTTCCCCGCAGTGTCCAGCATGCAGAGAGGTCTGTACGCTGATGGTGTGTTAAAATCTCCCTTTCCCTTTGAAATTAGGGCAAGTCGCGCCACTTTCCAGGGTGACGGAAAGACACCCGCTAGTAAACATTCATTGTACATGCGTAGCAATGTTGACGGGTGTCGTTCCACCACTACCTTTAGGACTTCTACTGGAATATTGTCCGGACCTGGGGCTTTTCGGTTCTTCATTTTGGCACTCGCGCTTCGTAGTTCTTCTTCAGTGAACAAAGGGATATCTTCCTGGCGGACTGTGTGGTTGTTCTCTGCTCTTACATCGTGGGCTGGGAACAGTGAATCTACAATATTCCTCAGGACATCCGCCTCCATGGGTGGGTCGGGACACATGCGGCCCAGCCTACCCGATACTATTTTGTAACCCTGGCCCCACGGGTCCCGGTCCACTTCTTCGCATAAAGTTTGCCACATTTGCCTTTTCCTCCGTTTTATAGCTATTCCCAGTTCTTTTTTTGCCTTTTTGTGGGTGGCGACAAGTAGCAACGCTTCCGGTCGTCCAATAGACCGCTGTGCCCTACGCCTGCATGCTAGAGCTCTTCGTCTTAGTTCCGCTATCTCCTCAGTCCACCAATAAGCGCTCTGTTTGCCCGGTAGTGACTTTCGAGGTGGCATCGACGCATTGCACGCTCGCCGAATTTCGCCCATGGTCGAATTTACAACCGTACCTATTTCCCCAGAGCCCATTGCTACCCCTGCTTGTCCTGCGCTGACTTCGTCAGTAAAGCTGTTACCTAGTGACTCCAAAAGCTTCCCCCTATCCAACTTTGAAATATTCCACCCGAGTATCTTCCGTCTTAAGTTCTGAGGGGCCGGGCTTTCCTCCGACAGCCAGAAAGTAATATAGTTGTGGTCACTTCCAGTGTACTCCTCCATCACCCTCCAATCCTTTGTCATCATGGACAACGTCTCCGAGACAAGAGTTATATCGGGAATGGACTCACCGAAGCCTGGCCTGCGGTAAGTTGGTGTTGAGCCCCTGTTCACCACGACCATACTCAGCCTGGACACCATTTCCATAATTAATCTCCCTCTTGTGTTTTGAGTCGGCATCCCCCATTCCAAGGCTCTCGCATTGAAGTCACCAGCTACTACCAGTTTGCCAGGAAGGTCTCGAAGAGCGTCTTCTAATGCTTCTATCCTTCTACGGAATTCCATTATTGGGTCGTTCGGTGAAAAATAGCAGCTGACAAAACTGATGCCGCAGTTTTCAATCCAAACATATCCATCGCCCGAACCTCGCCGATCAACCCGGACTTTCCGAGTGTCTGCAACCCATAAAGCTGCATAGCCCGAAGTGTCTGAATACCATGTCTCTGGATTTCTCCTTCGGTATGGTTCGCTGATCATTGCAATTTGAGCTCTGGATTCTTGCATAAGCTGCGTGAGTAAATCATCCGCAGTGCGGCATCTTTGCAGGTTCCCCTGTAGAACCCTCATCTACGCAGCAACTTCTTCTGCGCATCGAGCGCTTCTCGGAAAGCTTTGCATGCTCCTGATCCCAGAACATGCTTCACATCTCCTGTCTTACCTTTGTCGTTGCACAGCAGGCAGAATGGCTCCGCCGAGCATACCTTTGCAACGTGTCCCACTTGTCCGCACTTCCAGCAGTTAGTGCTACGGTCTGGTCCTTTGCAACCTTTTTTGGTATGGTTGTATCCCATGCACTTGAAACAGCGCACAACTTCAGGTCGCTTCCTTACCCTAGCGTTAACCCAGCCAATTCTAATTCGTCCAGTATCAACTAGCTTCAAAGCTTTTGCTTCGTCCAGTTCGACGACGGCTTTCCTCTGTTCCCTTGTATTCGGGGGAAATAAGGTAACTTTTACGTTCTGAATCCCCTCTTCTCGAATCGCTGCTATCACTTCCTCTTCTGTCGTAAGACTGTCGAGGTCGAGTATCTCGATTTTGGCTTTGGAGACGAGCCTTTTAACCTCTCCAAAACCCCCCACAGCTGCCTGGATTGCATCACCGAATTTCGAGATGTCTTCACACTTTGCCAGTGTCACAAGTACCCCACCGTCTGCCGTTTTTCTGATTTGGCGAACGTGTGCCCCAACTTTGCTTGGGCTTACCCCTGCCCGAATATGCTGAAGGACTTCTGCATAACTCTTCCCTTGGGTGGGCTTTATTACCACGGCTTCCTTTCTTGTCCTAGGCGATTTCGTTTTTTTCCGCCTCGGTTTTTTCAGGTTAAGCTCTGAATTTGACGCCAAGCTCTTGGTTGATCCAGAATTTGCCGCTTTATCTTGCCGGCCGTTACTCTTACGTGACTTTTTCAACACGGTCACCCATGTGTGCTGTTCGGTGGTGCCTACTTCAGTTCGTGCTCGAACGATATTTTCTTTGTTAGGACTACCTTCAGGCGTTCTTGCCCGTTTTTGTGCTTTGGCTTGCACAGTGCATAGAGTTTCGGTAGTATCCTTTACTCCGTGCTCTCTAGGCTGGGCTCCCTCAATTTGCCTCAGCTCTAGCTCAGCCTTCTTCCAATTTTCTCTGCAAGCTTCTACAACTTCCAGAGCCTCTTCGAGTTCAAGAAGACCGTCTTTCACCTGCCGCGATATATTTTTCTGCACTTGGGATGCAGCTGCTATTTTTTTAACTATTTCCCGGCACTTTCGCAGCATCTTTTCTTCTTGTGCCCTTTCTTCAGCAATATAGCTTCCCTTTGAAGAAGATCGTGCCGTCGTCGCCGGAGAGGTACCCACTACAACGCAGTGCCTGCGTATGTTTCTTTGGACCAAACACCGTTCCGCACGCGGAGTTTCTTCACCCACTTTATTTGTGGTGGCCGCGCTAACTACCACAGCAGAATTCAGGGCGCTAGATGTTTCAGACTGCCCCTGTTCTGTTCTTGCGGAGTTTTTTCCCACAGGTGGTGTTCTTTGCACCTTTGGTCTACCAATAAAAGGATTTACTTCCTTCGTCACTGGTGTGTTTCCGTCTGCTTCGTTCACTTTATCGTCATTACTATTATGTTTATTGTTGATCATGTCTTATGGGTCCCCCCTCAGAGCCGCTATCTAGGCCCGGATGGACAGTCGCCTTAATGATCCCGTGGTTATCTAATGCAAGCAGGGAGGCCACGCGAGGGTTGCGAGGCGCCCTTATGGGGTCACCTGCGCAGAGCCAGATCAGCGCTAATCAGGAGTGCAACTCAACCGAACCTGTCCCGCCAACTCAACAGCGCGAACTTCGAACGTACTCTGAGGCCTGCCAAGGTTTTAACAGGACGGAGGCGGTATGATATTAACCTGGAGCCGTTGGCACTCGGATGTCACTCCGGTGTTACTAGGTCCAGAATACCATAGCCACCAGCCCAAATGCATCAATTCCAAATCATTAGTCGAGATCTTTGTCCGTGTAAAGTAAGCCAGTTTGTGCCAATGTAGAAACACCATATCTGCATCGCTGCCCTGCTGGCGGCAGTGCCACGACGCATCAATGGTGAGCAGGGGAGCTTGATTACCGCAGCCGTCAAATAATGCTGGAAACATTACCTGGGGCCCAGCTGCGCAGTTCTTCAGGATCATGAGATCAAGCTTTCATGGCATGGTTTTGGTCCACGGCTGCTTATTCGTATGAACAATTTTTGGCCATCTAGTCGCAGTCACGTACACAGTTAGATGTACCAGTGGTGTCATCTTATATCGCAGCGACCACACAGTTAAACCGCACTTCGCACTTAATAACCCTCCAAAGCCGTCGTACCACTGTGGGCTGCCCCTATCCGCCACCTGGGGACGCGTCCAGTAGCAGACCAGCAAACTGCCCTGGATCATTACCGTTTAAAAGTTTTACGATTAAATCCTTTAATAAAGATATTGGGAATAAATACAAAACCAACTATAGTTGGCAACCCTGTCATGGTTTTTTAAGCAGATTTCATCTGAATAATGCCAATAATATGTTCCAATTATCATATGAAATTCGTTTTGATTTCATGACTGCACTGGAAGTTATAGGGCAAAAAGCTTTATTTTCCTGAGTGAATTTTCCAAACCCAAGACATCAAGATTACCATAGCTTTTAGCACCAACCGAATCTTTCAACCAAATTTCTACCGAATTCGGCTTAGAGTAAGGCTCAGCTACTGTGTCAATTTCATGCATATTTGTAAACTGGGTCCGAATTCATAGGGCAAAAAGCAGGTTTTTTTTTTATAATTTTTCTAAATATTGTCAAAGCTGCTCGCGTTCCCAAATCGCTTCTACTAGACCTAGTCCTACTTAATACCAATACATTCTGTGAATTTGAATTGTATCTGATAGTTGAGTTGTGAGTTCTCGAGAACAGAAATTTTTGATGCTTAAAATAGAGGGAAATAGGAGGAGGGCTATCGCTCTTGCCCGATGTGAAATTTCAAATATTTTGCTTTGTTTGTATAAACAAAGCGTAAGTTTTCTATATGAATTTATTTTCATTGTAAAACACGAAAGTTTTTCATTAGAGTCGATGGTTTGAAGGTTTTCACTTTCAATGCCTGCCATAGCAGCAGGCTTGACAGCATGTCCATAGGAAACTACATGAGTCTACAATTTAAAAATTCAAATTTCACGTGTGATCTAATGATCTGATCAAAAGTTATCGCAGTTCAAACATTTTCAAATTTTTCTAATGTCATTTTAAGTGCCTAGTGCACACAAAGGAGTAAAAATTTCAAAAACATTATCATATTCACATTTAAAACACGTTCCAAATTTATTCCATAAGCTTTATTTTTGCGAAAGTTATTTGTTGACAGAAAAAATAGGTTTATGTATTTAAAATATCACTAAAATGGTCGCCAGCGCCAAAGGGTTAAAGATTATTAAGTTTTTGTTAGACATGGTACTATTCTGCATATACACCAATATATCCTGAAAATTTCAGTTCAATCGGATGGCGCATCCCTGAGATTTTTTCACTGAAATTTTTTGATGATACATACCCTACAGTGCAAAAATATAAGGACATCATCGAAAAAATTGATTTTTACTACTTTTCGCAGAAAATTAGTATTAAACTCGTTTCGCCGAAAATTCATATTTCTTTATACATATATATATATATATATATATATATATATATATATATATATATATATATATATATATATATATATATATATATATATATATATATATATATCAGCAAAATGATTTTCCCAGATAATCTCTGGAGTGGCCAATCCGATTGAGCTGAAATTTTCGGAGGACGTTGATGTACACAGTAAGTAGGTCCATGACTTGCAAAAATTTAGATATCCGAAACCTTTTGGCGGCGGCGAGCGTTTAAGTGAATTTTGAGGTACTCTTAGATTTCCCAGCAGTGTAAATTTTTGTTGAAAAAAAGTAAAAGAAATAAAAACTTATTATGTTCTATGCTTGTTTATGTTAAAAAAATGGAAATTTTGAGCCGTGTGTAGGAGCAGCATGCCTAAAAGTATACAAGGATTTTTTTCAAATTTTGATTTGTCATTACTTCTGGCAAAAACATTGGATCATCGTGAAAATTGCAGAGCGTATTGGTGTTGACTAGGACTTAGCACATATGGTTTTGTAACATAAGGTTGTGCAGGTATCACTGTAGCAACGGCAGGCTCCTGAAAAAAAACCTTCAAATCATTGAACCTCCTCAAAAATTTTTGATTTTTGACAGAAAATTCAAATCATTGATAAATTTTGACCTTTGTCCATCATGTCAAATTAAAATTTTGAAAATTCCGATTTGCACAAGAACGGCAACCCATCACCAAATTGCCTCTATTTTCAGCACTCGAAAGTTCTGTTCACGAGAACTGACGACCGGATTATCCGATCATAATGAAATTTACAGAACATATTAGTATTGGCTAGGACCAAGTCTGATAGAAGTGATTTTGAAATGCGGGCAGCCCTGTGGCAGTGGTACCATCTTGAAAAATCACCCAGAAAAAAAACCGGTTTTTGCCTATAACTTCCGGTTCATCCATCAGATTTTAACAAAATTCACACAATACTTCGATCTTACTTTAGATAACATTTGTTGTTGGCTTTTTGTAGAATAGAGTTGCCAGCTGTGGTGATTTTTGTCTCCTAAATCTTGCAAATTTGCTCAGCAAAATAACTTCCGGCCTGTCATGAAATCAAAACGAACTTCATGCAGTAAATGGACCTTAATGAAAGTCGAATGTCATAGGAGTTTTTTAAGAAAATCATGAAAGGGCTGCCAGCTATGACAATTTTTGTAATTTTTTGGAATTTCTTTATTGAGATTTATGTCATTAGATTTGCAAATGGGAATGATCCTGCAATGAAAATTAACAACAAATATTAACGATTTAAAAATTTGAAAAGTTTTGAGGGTGGTTGCCCTAAAATTCTTTACACCCGTACAACTTTCAGCGCAGTGATTCAATCGAAACGAAATTTACTGGTTGAGTTTAACTTAACGTGAAGCAGATTTGGTATATATTTTGCTCTGCTGCTGACACAGGGTAACCAGCATTGGCCATTTTTGTAAATATTGCACCAACAGAAGCTTCAAATTACGTACTCATATGCAAAGCATTTGCAATAAAAATAAGGAATCAATTTTTAAATTTTCGAGTTTTGAACATTTTTCGGATGGCAGCCTTAAACAACGTTTAGCCACTGAAACTTTCGATGAAATCTTGTTATGAGAACGAAATTCAAAGCATAAGTTGATTTAAGTATGAGCTTGTTATGGTAAACTTATTGCTGCTTCGTTGGGAAAGCGTTGCCAGCACTGAACACTGAACATTGATCATTTGTGTTATAGTAGAGTTTTGTTGCTTGGGATAAGAAATGGTTGATATGATTCTACAAAAAAGTGTATTACGTCTTTCCACATTTTTTTTGTCATTCAAAGACAATTTCTTCGAAAATTAGTTTTCTAACGGTTCTGATGCGCTAGACTTTTTACTAATGTTCGAAGAACATTAGTATTAAAATCGATTCGGCCAAAAATTCATATTTCCATATATATATATATATATATATATATATATATATATATATATATATATATATATATATATATATATATATATATATATATATATATATATATATATATATATATATATATATATATCATCAAGAAATTTCAGTGAGATAATCTCGGGAACGCGCCATCCGATTGAGCTGAAACTTTCAGGATACATTGGTGTATATGCAGAATAGGTCCAGGTCTCTTTAAATGTCAGTTATTGTTAACATTTTGGCGCCGGCGGCCATTTAAGTGATATTTTTAATATACCTATTATTTCGTGCACAAATGATTTTCGCAAAAATAAAGTTAACGAAATAAATTTCTAACGTGTTTTACATATGAATCGGATAATGCTTTGGAATTTTTTAACCCTATGTGTGCGCTGGGTGCCTAAAAAGAGGACAGGAAAATTTGAAAATTTTTAAATTTCGATAACTTTTGACAGAGCTATTCAATCATTACCAAATTTTTAGGACATATTGATATTAATTAGTTGTAGATTTGTGTAGCTTTTAATGAGCGTGCTGGCAACCCTGTAGCTAGGGCAGGCACTGAAAGTGAAAACCTCCAAATCATCGTCTCTCTTGAAAAAATGCCGTTTCTCCAAAAAAAAGCCACTCATATGTAAATCTTGTGCTTTGTTTACATAACCAAAAAAAAAAAAGATATGGTATAACGGGCACGCCTGGTAACCCTTGCCCAATTTACCTATATTTTTAGCATCAAAAACTTCTGTTCACGGACACTCACGATCCGATGAGCAGAATTATTTGAAATTCAGAGAATGTATTGGCGTTAAATATGACCAGGTCTGATAGAAGTGATTTTGAAATGCGGGTGATTCTGTGCCAGTGGTGCCATCTTGAAAAACCACTACAAAAGATAACTGTTTTTAGCCCTATAAATTCTGATTGAATCGTTCGATTTTAACGAAACTCACACAATTGCTGGATCTTATTTTAAGCCACTTTTGGTAGAAATTTCGTCGAAAAATTCGGTTGGAGCTGCCAGCTATGATAATTTTGGTGTCTTCATTTTGAAAAAAAAAAAATTGGAAGTGAAAACATTCAAACCATCGAATATTCAAAAAAAAATGTCCGTTTCTTACAATAAAACCAATCTGTATGTAAATCTTATGTTTTATCTACACGTTCAAAATAAAACTTTGGAAATTTCATGTCGGACAAGAACGGTAACCCTCTCCCAGTTAACTTATATATTTAGCATCAAAAACTTCTGTTCACGGAAACTCACGAACCAATAATCAGATACAGCTAAAATTTACAGAATACATTGGACTTAAGTAAGACCAGATTTGATAGAAGCGATTTTGAATTGTGGGCAAGTCTGTGCCAGTGGTGCCATCTTGAAAAATTACAAAGAAAAAAAACTGCTTTTTGCCCTATGAAATGTGAATAAGTTACCAGATTTTCATGAAATTGACACAGTAGCTGAATCTTACTCTAAACTCTGTTTGATGAAAATTTGGTTTAAAAATTCGATTGGTGCTGCCAGCTATGGTAATTTTTGTGTCTTTGGTTTTGAAAATTCGCTCAGGAAAATAAAACTGTTTGCCCTGTAACTTCCAGTGCAGTCATGAAATCAATACGAATTTCATATAATTAATGAAACCTGTCATAAACATTATTCAGGCCAAATTTGGTTGAAAAGCCACGATAGAGTTGCCAGCTATTGCTGGTTTTGTGTTTAATTGCAATATCTTTATTAAGCGGTTTTATCGTAGAATTTTCAAATGATAATGATATTGTAGTGACAATAAACAGCAAATATTAAGCTTTCGTTCATTTGAAAAAACTCGCTGCAGGTAACCCTAAATTTCTTTATACTCCTATAACTTCGAATGTAATTAAACAACGTGAAGCAGATTTGATATATTCTTGGCTTTGATACTGGCGAAAGGTTGCCAGCACGAGTCGGTTGTGCTACTTTTGTATCAATAAATGCTTAAAGTTAGTATACATACCGGAAACATTTACAATGAAAATAAATAACCGATGTTACAATTCGCAAAGTTCTGCAAATTCTTCGGATCGCAGCCCCAAACACCAACTTCAGTTACAGTGCTGCAGGCACTGAGCATTTTCTTCATTGATGTTATATGAGATGCTGCTTTCAAAATTATGTGAAATAAGCAACTGATAACGAATATAATTAATATAGTTTTGCTCTCATAAACGTTGAAATTCATGCCAGTGGTAATATCTGAAACCTTCCACCATATGAGTTATAATGCATTCTTAAGACGAAAGTAAAACGTGGCATTTGAAACAGTTTGGCCGTAATAAGCAGCACATGTGGTGGAATATGCACTCAAAACCTGCACGATTCTTCTACTGTTCTTCGAACATTAGTGTTTCTAGCGGTTCAGGTGCGCTAGAGTTTTTTGAGTTTGTGATTGTTTTTTATTGTGTTCAGCAGCATTTTTTGATTAAATCTTGTATATAAAATAGTAAATATACTATGTTTATATGAGATATGTTCATTACATGCAAATTTTGCATAAAAATGTTTAGAAATACCGAAAATATCACGACAAGTCAAATCAGGTTTTTTCCATCAATGTGTCCACCTCGTGCTTTGATGATTGCAGCGCAAATTCTTGGAACCCGTTCGACCGATTTTTGAAGTGTTTTAGTTGCGAGATTGTCCCAAGTCACTTTTAGATTGTCGAACAACTGTTTTTCAATGGTCACCTGCATATTCTTCACCTACCGATCGAGCTAATCCCATATTAATTCGATCGGGTTGACGTCAGGGGATTGCGGTTCCCAATCCATGATTTTGAGCACACCTTTCTCTTCCTTGGACCGTTTATAGTTTATGCACAGATGGCAGGTGTGCTTGGGATCATTATCTTGATGACAAATAAATCCGTTGCCGATCAAACCAATGCCAGATGGACTGGCATTTCATTGAAGAATACTGTGATATTGTTTCTTCGGCATTGTTCCGTCAATTTTGACCAGTTTACCAAAGCCGTCGTAGCTGAAACACTCCCGGACCGTCACGGTGCCCCCACCATGTTTAACTGTTGGCGCAATATATTGGGGATGATACCGCTCATATTTATTTCGACGAACATACTGGCGTCGCCTGGATCCAAAAATCTCGAACTTTGATTCATCGGTCCATAGCACAGATTTCCACTGATCTACTGGCCAATCTTTATATTTTTGAGCACACAATAATCTTTTCCGTTTGCTTTGTGGTCGTAAAAGTGGTTTTTTCACAGCAACGCGACTTAAATATCCTTTCTTTCGCAAACGACTTTTGACAGTATCTACCGAAATTGGGTCCGTTAGGATTTCGTTGATTTCGGCATGAATATCTCTGTTTTGAACCGCGTTTGCTTGTTCAGCAATAAAATGTGTATCATCAGCTTGAGTTGTTTTTTTGGTCAGCCAGAACGTTTTCAATTAATATTTGAGCTGGTTCCGGTGAACCGCTTTCAACTCCACACTTTGAAACACCAACAATATTTGCAATTTCGCGAATTTTTTTGCCAACTTTTGACAGACTAAGTATTTGTGTACGTTTTTCAAGTCAAATTTCCTCTTTTCAAGCCATTTTCAGCAATCAAAATCGGTTTTGCGCGTGCAAACAATGACGAGAACGAATTTGACAGTTCTAGTGCGCACAGAACACAGCAGAGAATGATCGAGAACGACTGTTTGAGACATTAGCGCCCATATTTGAATATTTTTGAAATTACAGCGCAAAAACTATGCTACTTCAAACTAAGAATTTTTGGTTCCTTCATAATTCCATCATTTTGACTAATGCTAATCAGCTAATTTAATGCAAATGTATGTAAATCACAATAAAAACGTCAACTATTTAGTTAATATGCAAGATATAATCATAAAATATTGTTGACCACAATAAAAAAACAATCACAAACAAAAAAACTCGAGTGCACCTGAAAAACAGTAGAAGAATCGTGCCGGTTTTGAGTGCATATGCCACCACATGAGTTGCTTATCACGGCCAAACTGTTTCAAATGCCACGTTTTACTTTGGTCTCAAGAATGCATTGTAACTCATATGGTAGAAAGGTTTCAGAAGTTACCACTGGCATGAATTTCAACGTTTATGAGAGCAAAACACGGGTTAATTATATTCGTTTTCAGTTGCTTATTTCACAAATTATTTCACAAAGCAGCATCTCATATAACATCAATGAAGAAAATGCTCAGTGCCTACAGCACTGTAACTGAAGTTGGAGTTTGGGGCTGCGATCCGAAAAATTTGCAGAACTTTGGGAATTGAAACATCGGTTATTTATTTTCATTGTAAATGTTTCCGGTATAAATACTAACTGTACGCATTTATTGATACAAAAGTAGCACAACCGACTCGTGCTGGCAACCTTTTGCCAGCATCCAAGCCAAGAATATATAACATCTGCTGCACGTTGTTATATTACATTCGAAGTTATAGGAGTATAAAGAAATTTAGGGTTACCGGCAGCGAGTTTTTTCAAATAATCGAAAACTTAATATTTGCTGTTTTTGTCACTACAATATCATTACCATTTGAAAATTCTACGATAAAATCGCTTAATAAAGATATTGCAAACAAACATAAAACCAACAATAGCTGGCAATCGTATCGTGGCTTTTCGACCAAATTTGGCTTAATTAATGTCTATAATAGGTTCCATCAATTGTATGAAATTCGTATTGATTCCATGACTGCACTGGAAGTTATAGGGCAAAAAGTTTTATGTTCCTGAGCAAATTTTCAAAACCACAGACACATTACCATAGCTGGCAGCACCAATCGAATTTTTCAACCAAATTTCTACCAAACAGGGTTTTGAGAGAGTTTCATCTACTGTGTCAATTTCATGAAAATCTGGTAACTAATTCACATTTCATAGGGCAAAAAGCAGTTTTTTTTTCTTTGTAATTTTTCAAGATGGCACCACTGGCACAGAGTAGCCCACAATTGAAAATCGCTTCTATCAAATCTGGTCCTACTTAAGTCCAATGCATTCTGTATATTTCAGCTGTATCTGATTATTGGCTCGTGAGTTCCCGTGAACAGAAGTTGTTGATGCTAAAAAAATAGGTTAACTATGAAAGGGTTACCGTTCTTGTCCGACATGAAATTTCCAAAGTTTTACTTTGAACGTGTAGGTAAAGCATAAAATTTGTATACAGATTGGTTTTATTGTAAGAAACGGACATTTTTTAGGATATTCGATGGTTTGAATGTTTTCACTTCCAAATTTGTGTTTTTCAAATTTAAGGCACCAAAATTATCATAGCTGGCAGCTCCAACCAAATTGTTCAACCAAAATTCTACCAAACGTGGTTTAAAATAAGGTTCAACTACTGTGTGAATTTCATTAAAATCAAACGACTGAATAAGAATTTATAGGGCTAAAAGCAGTTATCTTTTTTAGTGATTTTTCAAGAGGGCACCACTGGCATAGAATTGCCCGCATTTCAAAATCGCTTCTATCAGACTTGCCTCTATTTAAGACTAATTCATTTTGTAAATTTTAATTTAATTTGCTCATCTGGTCGCGAGTTTCCGTGAACAGAAGTTTTAAAATAATAAAATAATAAAAATATAGGTAAATTGGGCAAGGGTTACCAGGCGTGCCCGTTGTACCATATAAAATTTTTTACCTTGGATATAGAGACAAAGCATAAGATTTACATATGAGTGGCTTTTTGTCTGAACAGCCCGAAAGAGTATAAATGCTATGCCTTTGGATTTTTCCTTCTATATGCTTCATTAATCACTATAACTTATGCGTGACCTGTGATTCCTTTAGAGAGCTTTCATTTGATCATTAACTTCATGTGAGCTTCTAGCGCTTTTCGGAAAGCTTTGCATACTCCTGACCCCAAAACATGCTTGTCGTTTCACGTTTTGGCCTTGTCGTTATGAACTAGCGTTTCACAACCAACTATACATTTCCAATGGGGCTCCTGACGAGCGACACCTGTAGGATATTGCAAAAGCTGGGAGTCTCAGAAACAATCCAGCATCTCCTGTGTCACTGCGGCTGGTGGATCTCTCGCACGTGGCACAGCAAAAGCTGAAGGACATCCTTCAGCTCGTGAAAAAGTCTGGGGTATTTGATGGCCGCTTGGACTGAACTTTCTTTCTCGAGGTCCATTTATTTGGTATCACTATGGACCAGTAGGTCTACGTGTGGCCTTGTGCCAGCCAGTACAACCTAACTTAACCATACATTTCCAAAGGGTGCGATCTGTCTGCATTTCCAGCATTTGGCACTTTGTTGTCTGTTTTTGAGTAGCTGTACCCTATGCACTTGAAACAACGCAAAACGTCAATTCACCTGTTTTACTCGATTTCCGAAATGAATGGGAATGATTAACAAGACACATCAACTGAACCGAAGTCCAGTCAAAAGGCTGCTGTAAGTTCAGTTGGGGTGCCTTGTTAAGCATTCTCATTCATTTTGGAAATCGCTGCAAATGAGCCCCACGTTTGATCCCCAATTTTAGGTTTTTTATTGACATTTTCAGCTCTCTTTTCAGATGCTAGCAAACGTACTGGGTCTGGCTTGCCAGTCCTTCATCCTTTTTATCGTGAATTGCGCCTAGTATATTTTCATGACGAGATGAAATATACGTAGCGTCTTATCTTTTCTGGGATCGAGTCCAACCCGTTTTCAATATTACAGCCCAACCGCGTCGAGCTACCAACGCAGCATACACACATTGTTTTAAAGGATTTCATCGTAGCTGTAAGACTGTAGGACACATTCATGAAAAATCACCTATTCCTTACAAACATCAATGCATTTTGTAAATTATGCCATGATCTAACGGCTCTTGATCTTGTCATGATCTAACGGCAGAAGTGATCACAATACCGAATTCTACAAATCTGCTTTACTTACTTTTAAGAACTCCGTGTCTATACTCGTATAGCGTTAAATTGTTTTCATCGCCAATCTTGAAACATTATTAACTTTCATTTCACAGATTTGTTTTTTCCAGATTTTTTTGTCAACAGAAAGAGATAACAGAAACAAACTTTGATATGCCATATTTAATATTTTTTGGTTGATATAATGGGTATGAAAATGTGAATTTTTCGGCATAGTGGATACAGTACTAATAATCTTGGAAAATCAGTTAAAAAAACAATTTTCAACTGCCGCATGCTTGCTCTTCTTTTATTTTCCTCGTTTTATATTATGCCAAGCAAACGATGCATCCACGACAATGCAACCATAAGCATTTCTGAATACGTTTTTGTAGAGCAATTCGCTTGTTTGACAATTCACGTGTTTTTCTGATTTTACTGTTCTAAAAATGTTTTTTTTGCATTTAAATGACGAAGCTCTTTTATAACACCTTAAGCATAGTACTGAGTTCGATTTCACGTGAAATTTTCATACAAAATTTCACGTGAAATCTGTTTCGGCGAAAATTTCGCTTGAAAATAAGCAAGTTTGGTACTGTGTTCTTAGCATGAAAAGTTGCTTTGAAGTTGCTTTCGCTTCGAAAACATAGATGGCACTGAAACATGTTGTCTGTAGGGACCGCAAGGTTGGCTACAATGCATACCGTAGTATCAAAATTTCCCGCATCGTGCCGACACCATCGCTTTGCAAAAACGTCACGACCTTTCCTTCTTCTTCTTGCAGACGCCGTCGAGAGTGGTCGTGTTTAAGCCGTTGATATTTATATATTTCTTATGATAATAAATTGTTTGTACATAGTAGTTCATCTGTTTATTATTCTGTGCCCATAGAATTGGTGACCCCGTACGTCGAAAATTAGCGATATCAGCCTCAACATCGAGAGCATCAGAGACAATTTATGTTGTGATAATCGACGCCATTTGTGATTTTATTCAGCCCACGCTGATTTTGAAATTGCGACGCCACGATGTCGAACCCATACCACGCATCGCCTAGCAGGCCCGAAGGAGCAGGGAATCCGCCACCAAGCACGCCACGCAGCCTGCCCACGCCAGTATTCGTGCAGGCAGCGCGCATTAGTAAATTTCCGGCATTTTACAAAGCCGATCCTGCGTACTGGTTCGAACAAGTCGAAGCCGCGTTCCACACGCATGGAATAACGCAGGACGAAACGAAGTTTAAGTATGTGATTCAACATGCCGAGGCGGAAATCATGCCTCATGTTATATCGATCGCCAGAAATCCGCCACCAACAAATAAATACGAAGCCGTCAAGCAGCGAATTCTTTCAGCCTTCGCAGAATCTGAAGAAACAAGACTTCGAAGAATTCTGCAAGGTCATAATCGCGATGGCAAGAAGCCTTCACACTATCTCCAGGACTTGAAAAACCTGGGAGGAAATCATGTTAGCGATGCCATTCTACGAACACTGCTTTTAGAGCAACTGCCGGAGCAAATACGAGTGGTCCTGGGCATTTCCAGTGAACTGGACGTTGAGAAGCTCGCTAAGATGGCCGACATGATGCTGGAGCTACAACAGCCGCCTAATGTGTCCGAAGTGCGAGAAGCGACGCCTGAAGTGTCACGTGACGACGTCATGACGCAACTTGTCAATCAGCTCAGCCGAATAGAAACACGGTTCCGAAGCAGATCTAGAGGACGATACCACGGATCGCGATGCAGATCTAAGTCCAGAGAGACGAAAAATGGCAGATTGTGTTACTTCCACAAAAAGTTCGGCGGCAGGGCGAGAAACTGTCGTTCACCCTGCCAGTGGAAAAGTTACAAGCCAGCGGAAAACTAACTTCGTCGTCTCGTGTTAAGGCGATCGGAGACGACGGAACTGTCAAAAACCGCCTAATTATTGCTGATCGAAAAACTGGCATGCGCTTCCTCATTGACACCGGATCAGACTTATCGGTTCTTCCACGGCATTTCTCACCGAGATATACGGAACCGACGAATATGAAACTATATGCTGCGAATAATACGACAATCACCACGTATGGACAGAAAGTTCTATCGTTAGACTTTGGATTCCGACGCCTTTTTAACTGGAGCTTCACCGTCGCAGACGTCTCTCAGCCGATAATCGGAGCGGATTTGTTGAAACATCATGGAATTGTGGTAGACTTGCGAGCCCGGAAGGTTATCGATAGCCGAACTAACCTCTCCCGTACCGCCAACATCAGCGAAAAGCCTACTCAACAAGTCTCAACGATTGCAGATAACATGGCATATGAGGATATACTGCGGAAGTTTGTTGATGTTACGATCGCCTCTAACGTGAAAAAGGTAATCAGTCACAACTTCTTTCATCATATTTGCACGGAGGGACCACCGATTGCGCAGCGAGCCCGCAGACTTACGCCAGAAAAGCTCAGAGAAGCTAAAGCGGAGTTTGACTTCATGATCGAGCAAGATATTTGTCAGCCGTCCAGCAGTCAGTGGGCTAGTCCGCTACACCTGGTGCCCAAAAAGAATGGTCAGTGGAGACCATGCGGCGATTACAGACGCCTGAATGCTGCCACCGTCCCGGACAAGTATCCGATTGCACATTTGCACGATTTTTCGCAACGGCTAAATGGATGCAAGTTATTTTCTACATTGGATTTAATACGGGCCTACAACCAGATTCCTGTAGCGCCAGAGGACGTACCGAAAACTGCTGTTATAACGCCGTTCGGCCTCTATGAATTCAAGGTTATGACATTCGGACTCTGCAACGCAGCGCAGACGTTTCAGCGTTATATCGACCTAGCGCTTCGAGGACTTGATTTCGTTTACGCTTACATCGACGATATTCTTGTCGCTTCAAAATCTCATGAAGAGCACCGACAGCATCTCGAAATAATCTTCCAGAGGTTACGAGAATATGGACTCTCTATCAACGTTTCAAAATGCGTTTTTGGAGCAAGTTCGGTAAACTATCTGGGATATGCTATTGACGAGCATGGCACGAAACCGCTTCCAGAACGAGCACAAGCAATTTTAAATTTCAAAAAGCCAGCCAGCTTCGCAGACTTACGAAGATTTTTAGGCGCAGTCAATTTTTATAGACGATTCATCAAAGACGCGGCGAAAACTCAATCCGCTTTACATGAGTTACTGGCTGGAGCCAAGAAAAACGATACACGTTTGATTAACTGGAACCCGGCAGCCGAAACAGCTTTTGAGTTATGTAAAAAGCAGATCGCCGATGCAGCACTTTTAAGACATCCGATCGAAAACGCTATTTTAGCAATTCAGTGCGATGCATCGGATACATCTATGGGCGCAGTTCTCGAGCAGCTAAATGGTGAGATTTGGGAACCATTAGGATTTTTCTCGCGGAAGTTCAGTGACGCCCAGCGTAAATATAGCACGTACGATCGGGAACTTCAAGCCATCTACAGTGGAATAAAATTCTTCCGGTACATGTGCGAAGGTCGACAGCTAGTCATCAAAACCGATCATAAACCGATCACGTTTGCTTTTCAACAAAAAGCAGAGAAAGCTTCTCCACGGCAACTTCGACAGCTTGATTTCATCGGCCAATTTTCTACGCACATAGTTCATGTCGCTGGAAAAGATAATGTGACAGCAGATGCCCTATCGAGAATCGCCAGTTTGCAGATGCCAGTTGCAATAACTACAAACGATCTAGCAATCGCTCAACAACAGGACGATGAACTTCCATCTCTTTTGAAATCAAATACAACGCTAGATTTGCGTAAACTTCGAATCGACGACACCGAAACTACGATTTATTGTGACGCCTCGACAAAACAAATTCGTCCTTACGTTCCGAAAACACTAAGGAAGAGGATATTTGATTTGAATCATGGCCTATCTCACCCCAGTGGTCGAGCGACGAAAAAGATGATTCAACGAAAATTCATCTGGCCAAGCTTAGCCAAAGATGTAATTGGCTGGGCACGTACATGTCTCGCATGCCAACGCAGCAAAATCGGTAGACACATCAAATTTCCTCCTGAACATATTCCAACACCGGACACCAGATTCAGTCACGTGCACATCGATATTGTCGGTCCTTTGGTACAATCGAAAGGCTATTCTTATGCCTTAACTATGATCGATAGATTCACGAGGTGGCCAGAAGCGGTGCCAATCAAAAATATTACTGCCGACGTCATCGCAGACGCTTTTTATTCATCATGGATTGCGCGATTTGGAGCACCAACGATCCTGACAACAGACCAAGGCACACAATTTGAAGCTGCATTATTCAAAGCACTTGCGCATTTAGTCGGATGCCAGAAAACCCGCACAACCGCCTATCATCCACAATCTAACGGCATGATAGAGCGGTGGCACCGGTCTTTGAAGGCAGCAATTAGATGCCATAACACACAAGATTGGGTGGAAGTTTTACCCACCGTCTTGTTCGGGTTACGAACCAGCTTGAAGGAAGATATCGGCACAACGGCAGCAGAGCTCGTATACGGAACGACGTTGCGAGTTCCTGGTGAATTTTTCCCGAACGAAGAGATGCCTCCAGACCCGAAGATTTTCATTGAAAAATTCCGTCAACATATGAGACGAGTGCGAGCTACGCCAACGAGTCACCACGACAAGCGCAGAGTTTTCATACACAAGGATCTCTACTCTTGCACGCATGTTTTCATACGAATTGACCGAGTGAAACCACCACTAGAACATCCATATGAAGGACCGTACAAAGTGCTCAGCAGACCATCGGATAACGTTTTCACCATAGACGTACAAGGCAAAGCAATGAACATCAGCGTAGATCGAATCAAGCCAGCGCATATAGAGCTACATCCAGATGACGGAAATAACACAGCTACACCAACTCTTAGGACATATGCAGGACCTAAGGCTAAATCTACGAAAACCGTTCGATTCGCCAACTGTTGACGTTACAATGTCAAAGACACTTGGGGGGAGTATTGTAGGGACCGCAAGGTTGGCTACAATGCATACCGTAGTATCAAAATTTCCCGCATCGTGCCGACACCATCGCTTTGCAAAAACGTCACGACCTTTCCTTCTTCTTCTTGCAGACGCCGTCGAGAGTGGTCGTGTTTAAGCCGTTGATATTTATATATTTCTTATGATAATAAATTGTTTGTACATAGTAGTTCATCTGTTTATTATTCTGTGCCCATATGTCAATCATTTCACGCCAATTTAGTTTGTGCAGTTCATTCTTTCGAGCGAAAAAGTGACATTTAGTGTTTCAATTTGAAAATTGAGCAGTGCAAATGACTTTCCAATAAGAAAATCGATCGAAAAGTGAAATTCTTGACATTTTATCCGTCAAGAATGAGCAGTGTCTCTGCTTTTCTCCGTTGTCAAAATTTTCGCTCGAAAGAATGAACAGATAATTGGGAAATGTCAAAGTTTCACGTGAACTCGAACTCAGTACCAGCCTTTATATAAAAACACCCGTGCAAAAAATTGCAATTGTAAATGAAATTTGACTTGCGCATTATTGTGTACACTTCGGTAATATGGAATGTAATTACAACGATTTTAATCTTTGTACATTTTCATTTAAATTCACCAACGTTTCATGAGTTTATCATGCCGCTTTTACCCGCCACATTCATTTCTCAAGGAATAATTCCAGGATTATTATGCATTTGAATTCAGTATGAATATTCGTATTCAGTTAATGCATATGTTATGCATAATAGGACCCAAATTATGAAGGACAGAGTCATAGCTCAAGACGAGTATATTACATGGATGACACCTAGTTCACCAACAATCTTGTTTTGTATTTCAATTGAAAATATTCATTCAAGTTCTATATTCAGACATCACTTCTATGTGTATGTGGCAAAACCCTAGTGTAGATATGGTAACACGTTCAATGGTAACACACATCACAGGTTATTTGAATGAATGACAAATACTAATTCCAAGATGCTAAGCTCAGTTGCAAACATTTATTCCGAAATACATCCAAAAATTTGAAATATTTCCTCAAAACATAAACAAATAATTCTGAATTGTGTCTATTCATTTCAAATAAAAAAGATTAATAACCACTTCAATTTGATGCAGCTATAGAATATCCATTCCAGTCAACACAAAATATATATTGCTAAAATTTACGATGGTATACTTTCAGCATTTCTAAACAAACCCGTGTCAAAGTGTCTACATTGAACATTGCCAATTTCTAAATGTCCGCAAGAAATATCGTTCGACCCACATAAATATTAGCAACATTTTATGTTAATGATATCAATGCCTTTAAAGATAAACATGTCGAGTATCCTCCGGAGCAGGAAATTTATCACTTGGTTGTGATTGCACTTGAATATACCATAAATGCTATTGATTCCAATGTTATTGGTTTTTACAGCGCAGCTACCACAAAAACGAAGGTGTATCTGCTGCATAAAAGGATCGTAGATGGGATTCTTTCCAGCAAGGCATATAGAGCTTGGAAATTATCTCAACTTGTTTTGCATGAACTATTTATTTATGCTAGTGGCAGATGAAATGACGGGTCGAAATTTAGTTCCAGCCACTTCAGAGAGTGCATACTAGTTTTTTTATCCATATGAAATTGGAATTATGTTTGTATATTTTTAGTGAACAGAACTTTCTCATTTAGTATTCATGTTAATATCCTATAAACGTACATGCTAAGCGATAGTACAGAGATATTTAGTTCTATTTTAGCAATTCCGAATTCAGTTGGTCGTTCATTTTAGCTTCGAATTTCATTATCAGACATAAGAGTTCGAGAATTTATTGCAATAAAAGACTCATAAAACATTTACATAACTTTTTTTCTGCTTAACGGAGCCTTATAAGATTTTGAACGGCCGCTGCAAAATATTATGCTTTAAAAATTCATTATTATTGATAATATCTCTCATCCCCATGTGATTTTTTGGTGAATAAATATTAACGATAGCATTTATCAATAGCTCAACGCTTACGAGTGCACAATAAATCAAAAACTGCCCACGTTGGGTGCTTTCTGCCTTGTGTGAATTCAATTATAGTCTTCAAATTAATTCACAAAATATAACGTTTATTTGAAATTGTTTGGATGCACTGACAAACTGAACTTTTCTTTCGTTACTTTTATCCCCTTATTATAGATTCCTTTTTTGCTATAAAACATCGCAGATGAGAACAAGCTGATATGGCATTATGAAAATTTTTTATGGAGATGATGATGCAACCTGCATAAATCGATTCAGGTAAACAAACCGCTATGAATTAGACATTCAAATAAACGTTTACGCAGTTTTGGCTGTCAGCTAATTAGTTTCATTTACATATGTAGGTAACGTCCTGATGTCTCAAAAAAATGCAATAATTTCGATAGTATATTCTGTAAAATAAATATTTTGAAGAAGATGGTGTAGAAACCAAACGGAACTATTGCATTTTTTTATAGATCAGGACGTTTTCTAGACCAAACTAATTTTGAATTTAGATTACATTTTAACATTCCCAATGAATTTTTCCTTTAAAAGAGAAGTTTTACGAAAAACCGTTGAATGTTGTAGCAGAAAACTTCTAATATTGTTCAACAAATTTAGAGACTTAAAGATGCATAGGGATTTGTAGCAAACAGAGCTGGTCCACAGCTTACAGGTAAAACTAAATAGTGTACATGTGGTCTCTTTCAGACATTCCATCCAACATAAAATACCTACATATATAACCTTTCAGGAGGTATAAACCTACATGGAATTGCATACCTGACTTATATGATCACTTGCAACCGTATGTCATTAATTTTTATTTACGTTAGTTGTTACAAATTTTAACAACCTCGACTTATATTCATCGAAATTATTTACTCATAAAGGTTATCAATTTGTGAGCACGGTTCCCTTCTTGTCTATAAATTAGCATAGACAACGTATATCGGCTCTAATGCTTATCAAAGCAGAGAATAATTGATACGGGAAACTCGAAAAAATCCAGCAATTGGTATCTATTGCTACTGCGCCATAATAAAAACGAGTTGTTAAAGCAATTGCTGGTGTCACTGAAACCGGCAAAAAAGTGACGAACATACTGTTCCTTATTAGAGCTTTATTATTTCAACATAATTGACCTGGGGGAAGTAGATCCTGATTCTAAGTTCGATGACCATATCGAGGAATTATATATTTACTGCCATTCTGGAGCTTGACAATAACAAGGGCCCTAGACCTGACCTCCTCCCTCCTACTTTTCTGATCAAGTGTGTAAAACAACTGATCTCACCCCTTCATACTATATTCAATAACTCTCTCTCCGCTGGGCTATTTTCTTCGCATTGGAAATCTTCTTATATTACACCAATTTATAAAAGTGGCGATAGACGTTTTATTCAAAATTATAGAGGCATTGCCATTCTATCTGCTATTCCCAAACTATTTAAAAAAATCATCTACTGCAAAATTTCTCTTCTGGTCGACGCTCGACTGAACGAACGCAGCATGGATTTAGGAAAGGTCGTTCTACTACAACTAATCTTATGGTGCTTGTTTCTGATGTTTTGTGCAAAATGGAGAAAGGTGATCAAATTGACGCAGTCTATACAGACTTTAGCAAAGCATTCGACCGAATTGATCCCTCCATTTTGATCCCCAAGCTGAAACAATTCGGTATTGCAGGATCTTTACTTAAGTGGCTTGGCTCCTGCCTTCACGACCGCTTGCAATTTGTGAAATTCCAAAGTCTTATTTCTAAGAAAGTTGACGTTAAATCCGGTGTACCTCAAGGAAGTCATCTTGGCTCTCTTCGTTTTAAAATTTTTATGTCTGACATATCGGAGGTTTTATCTGATATTCCTCACTTACTATATGCGGACGACCTCAAAATCGACCACGTCATCAGGGGTGTGTTCAATGTGCATGCTATAGCTGCTTCAAAAGCATAGCATAGCATCACTTTAGCAAGTGTCAAAATTTTAAGTAGCTAGGTGAAGCAGCCATGGATATTGGACAGCCAAGAGCTGCTACGAAGGTCAGCAAATTCAAACTTACTTTTTCAAAAAAAAATTTTTAATTTTAATATTTGTATTTTCGTGGATTAGTTCAATACTTCTATTGCACTTTGGAAATTGTATAAAATTTCGGAGTTTTCAACATACAGCTGCAGAAACCATTAAAATTTTCCTAACATATTTAAAACGTATCACTTATTTCCGGCTTTTGACGCCATATATGTGAAAAAGAGCAAAAAACTCAACTTAACTCGAGTTGAGTGAAGTGTTTAAAAGCCCGTATTTAATTTATGCTGTCACTATTTTCAAATTTATTGCTCATCTCCTATGTCACAAAAGCGCAAAAACGTCTTTTCATTTCAATTTCCAATTGAAAATGACGTTTGAACTGCATGTGAGCTGTGTACGCACGGCCATTTTGCCTTAGCTACTTTCTTGCTATCCTCCAGACTGCGAGCAGCAAATAGCTGCTACCTTAGCAGCTATGCCGGAATCTTGGACAGCCCGACTGTCAAATAGCAAACATCAGAAAGTAGCTATTTCGTGACATTGGACAGCCAGAGCTGCTAAAATAGCAGCTAATAGCTGCTATAGCATGCACATTGAACACACCCCAGGTCACAATCTGACGCGAAATTTTTTCAGTCTAAACTGAACTCTCTAGACCATTGGTGCTCCGCGAACAAGCTCCCTCTTAACATTACCAAATGCCGCGCAATTAGCTTCCCTCGCAAAACAGCACGCGTTCATTATACGTTCCGCCTCAACAACACGACACTCAGCAGGGTTGACAACATATTAGACCTGGGTGTCATCCTGGATGAAAAGCTCCGCTTCAATCTACATTACGATAGAGTGCTTTCCCGAGCAAGTAAACAACTTGGTTTCATTAAGCGACGAGCCAAAGAGTTTAAGAATCTCTGGGTTACTAAATCCTTATATATTTCACTCGTGCGTCCTCTTCTTGGATATGCGTGCACTATCCTGAACCCGGCTTTCGAAATTCACAGCCAAAGATTTGAGTCTGTTCAGAAGCAGTTTTTACTGTTCGCTCTGAGAGATCTTTTCAACCCTTATGATTTCAGTAATCTACCACCATACGAACGTCGCCTTAAATGTATTAACTTGTTACCCATTGCATCGAGAAGATTAATGTTATCTGCCTGCTTCAGCTTCGATATCATCAGAGACGTGGTTAATGTCGCCTACTTGAAAGAAAAGTTTGTGCTCAAACAGCCCCTGAGAGTCACTAGATCCCGACGATTGCTTATTGAATACCAACACAACACAACATATGCAGCAAACGAGCCAATAAATAGGTACTGCAGGCTATTCAATAGCATGAGCGAGAACTTTTCCCCTACGATATCTAAATCAACTTTAAAAAAAAAAATATTGCGAAGGCTCTCTCTTCTAGTCTCCCCCTTTCCCCCACCATACTAATATAAATTTATGTATTGTATATTTAATTTAAATTTAAATTCACTTAATTATTTGTCATTTGTTATTCATTTAGTTTTTTGTCATTTATTTATTACTTTATTTGTTATATATTTTTAACTTATTTATTTATGCGTTATTTGCTCTTTATTGCATGCCATCCACACCCCTAAACATTAAGCTATGTCTTTTATGTCAATGTTTTATTTATTGATTATTATTTATTAATCTAATTATTTCTTTTTTAATGTGTTTGTTACTTATTTAACTTGTTTGTTTTTACTTTTTGTTTCTACTTTACTTTACTTTTCCATTTTACTTTAAATTTGATATTTTATATGTGATTTTTGTACCTTGTTTGGTAAATAAATAAATAAATAAATGAATGTGGAAGACGTGAAACAAAACAAAGAAAACAAAACAAAGAAATGACGGAACTGTTGCCAAATTTTTTCAGGAGGTGCTCCGAACTACTTGGTATCGAAGAGCTTCCTGGATTTCCTAAAGCTTCCTTAATCTCCCAATAGGCTCAATCCAAAGAAATAAAGCATAAGCAAAGCTCAAGACGGTGCTGCGCATCGCCAACAGGCTCGGCAACAAACGATCCCACTCCGCAGAGGAGAAGGAATGGCGAAAGGCCACGAGCACTTCATCGGTAAAAATAATCACACGCTAAAAGACTCTGCCTACCATAACAAGGCAGAGCAATTTTTGGCCAAAAAGCTTTCGGCAAACAGGCAGAAGTCCGACGAGGGTGAAAATTTCAGGACCAAAAACGACAAAACGTCGTAAGGAGATCCAGGAACTCTCCACGCCTAAAAGGGTCATAACAACTCATGCTAGAACTCATTGATCACAGCAGCCTCTTGAAATATCGTTAGAGTAATGGAAGATCGCAAGCAGGCTAAGTAAATGCTATGAAATTGATAAATATCCTGAGCTAGCCATGTCCTCGTTCGACAAGGTGGGCCAGTTCAAGATATTATTGAGTGCTATGACAAGCTCACGTTAGACTGGTGTAAACCTGTAGTCCAAGAGTTACCTGGACTATAGGATAAAGCTCAATTAGGTAAAGTGGACAGAGAGGGTATTTTGACTCTGCGTAGAACCAAGGTGGTAGCACCGCAATTAATGAACTCAGAAGTATACTTGTTACGTCTTCTTGATAGACTTTTAAATAAAACGCCGGATTGAACGTATACTTTAAGATTTATTGAATTTTTGCAACACATGCTCTTGACTACTTGCTACTTAAACCGGAAAGAAGAGAGAGAGATTTTATTCAAGTAAAATACATATATTTATACCAAATAAGTGTTAAGCTAGTTACAATTAAATTCAAGTTCAATGGATTATATGTTCAATGTTTTAGTACATACAATATATAAGCAGTTAATATCCATTAATAATATTCATCAGTACTTACGGAGGATTGGAAGCCCTGAAACACAAAAAACCCGGCATGTTCCAAATCAACAAGGATTCCGATGACCTGCTCTACCCGAGTTTTGGTAAGACAGCGTGGGATGTGGTTAACGTCTACCCTTACGTGAAGGATTCCTTGTCAACCCTTTGAAGATTGTTGAGATTGACGGGGATCTGTTGAGATCTGTTGATTTTTCACGACACTAAGTTTGACGTTGCACTAGTTTTAGAGCCTTGGATCTGTGTGTGAGGCCGAGTTGCTGGACTGAGGTCACGCAATTTCAATATTTTCTTCCCCATTGCAGTAGCTAAAATAACTTTGCTGTTGTGGAAAAATACTTACATTTGCCGTCTTTCTCATTTCAGCGCAGATGATCTAAGCGGCGAGGCATGTATGGAAGATAAAGGACGACTCCTAGCAATTGTCTACATGATACACGACAGACGCGCTACACTGGAGAAACTGGAAAAATTAGCAACGAAGTCACTCAGGAACAAAAAGTTGCTGCTTGGAAGAGCGGATGCTAGTGTCTGAGCATCACAACACGATTTGGGGTAATAAGGGCATTCACGAAAGAGGTGAGGATCTACTTAGCTTTATAACCAATGGTAATCTAGTCGTAGTAAATTGGCCAAATGCACCTATCTTTAACAGACTTTTCTGTGAAAATATGCTAGACATCTGCACAATGGGTCCAACCAACAATTGATAGAAGAAAGACTTGAAGGAGCATCATTCTCTGAACAAAAATACAAAAGTTTAGCTCTGAAGTTTAGCTCAACCTACAATTCTCCTCATTTTTGTAACTCAACACAAACTAGATGAGATTCAAACAATTCACCTCCAAGATTGGTTGTAGCCAGCATGGAAGTAGCAGTAAACACACTCAAGTTAAAACTCACGAAAGCTTTTGAATGCTTCTGTCCCTGAGTCTGCCCTAAGCGCAGCCCCATGCCACCCTGATGAACTACATGTCACGAAAAATCACACTGAAAAAAAAAAAAATATAACATAGCGCATTATTTATGGCCCCATACGCTATGTGCATAGTACTCTGAGCTATGCAATATGGCTCCCAGCGCTATAATGCTAAAATCTACATAGCGCGTAACATGGCGCAGCAATTATGGTCCCACACGCTATGTACGTGGTACCCTGAGCTATGCAGTATGGCTCCTCGCGCAATAATTACATGGCGCAAAAATTATGGCCCCACACGCTTGTTACATAGACCCAATGTCAGCAAGTGACATTAGAGTAACATCAGTAGAAGTGAGAATTGAAAAAGAAAAAAATCAAACATTAACCTCGAATGCAAGACACTACAACGAAAAAACACATAGCGCCAGACGCCAGAATTTGTAGATTTTTAGCACCTTTCGGGGTTCTGGTAACATATGGCGATAAAAATATTACATGGCGAAAAGTTTAAAGAAGTAGACGCTATGCTTATAGCCCTCCACGCCATGTACTATAGTCCTCCACGCCATGTACTATAGTCTTCCACGCCATGTACTATAGTCCTCCACGCGATGGACTATAGTCCTCCACGCCAGGTAATATAGTCCTCCACGCCATGTACTATAGTCCTCCACGCCATGCACTACAGTCCTCCACGCCATGTACAATAGTCTTCCACGCCATGACCATATTACCAGTGCTGCCATTTTAGCATTTTGAATGCTAGATCTAGCATTATTTTTTCCAAAACGGCATTCAAAATTCGGAGTTAGCATCTAGCATTATTTTTAGCATTTAAATTTAGATTTCGGAATAATGTGGCACTCATCTATTTAGAATCTCGCACATCAAATTTTTCTGAGTAATGGCTCTGTTCGCCTGCTTTCAGTCGCGTTCATGACAAGGAAACTTCCTGAATTATGTGGTGGCGGGAATTCATGAAAAATACAAAAACGCGCTCATGGCATTTTGTTAGAAGTGATAACCAGAATTGAAAGTTGTCTGATTTTGAAATAATGATAGTGAAAATAAAGTCTAAAATATAGATTATGAAGTCATCTATATTGCTTTAAATATGGTAACGTTCAATTAAATCGTGATGATGCTAAAAATCAGTGATGTGGTCCCATCCACTTCAGACTCCCAGGAGCCTCGGGCACTTACAAGCTCAACTTTACCAAAGTATGTGCATTCTAGTTAGATATTTTTCCTGAATAATGTGAATCAATTGTTTTGTTAGGGCTTCAAATGTTATCCGACACTAATACTTTTTCTTCACTTAAAAATAAATAATTGCTGCTGCTTTGTTTGTGAGATTCCAAAGATGTTTTGAAAAATATTGGTAGAAATGAGAAAAAGATTTAGACAAAACTGATATGTCTGTAATAGATATAAAATCATTTTGAGATTTAAATTTTAAACTTCTAATTTGTTTTTGTTATACATACGATGATCAATAAGTGATGATAATGAATATAAACTAAGGTGATTAAAAATTAAAAGATAATACATTTAGTCAATCTTTTTTCCAAACCCAAGATACCCTTAGAAAAAAATTCTTTATCTGGACTCTCCCAAAATGCCTCAACAGCGGCCATCACTTCCCTATCATCTTCAAATTTCTTACTCCGAACGTATTGTTTGAGCCGAGGAAAGAGGTGGAAGCCACTGAGAGCTAGATCTAGTGAATAGGGTGGGCGTTCAAGCAGTTTGAATCCTGTTTCTTTAATTGCATCCATCGTAACTGCAGCCTTGTGAGCCAGTGCGTTATTTTGAAGAAACAGAACTCTGGCTCGCAGTTTGCCATGTCTTTTCTCCTTCATTGCCTCTCGCAATCTTCTTATTTGGTCAGCTTAGTAAGAGCCTGATATAGTCGCTCCTTTTTCCAAATATTCCACCATAATAATTTTTTCAGCGTCCCAAAAAACTAATGCCATAACCTTTCCTGCCGAGCCTGACACTTTGAATTTCTTCGGCGTCGATGAAGATGGTCGCTTCCAGGTCATCGATTGCATTTTCATTTCTGGATCAAAATGGTGGATCGAGGTCTCGTTCATGGTCACGAAATGTGACAAAAAATTCTCATGATCTGCCTGGAACTTCTCGAGATTCATCCTTGACATGTCGACTCGTTTCTTCTTTTGCTCGTCCGTTAACATTCTCGGTACCTAACGCGCAGAGATTTTCTTCATGTGTAATTTGTTGGCAAAGATTTTTCGAATACTACCATATGAGATCCCTGTGACCTCAACTACATGCCTGAGGGTCACTCTTTGATCTGCCAACTCGACATCTTCGACTTTTTTTTACGTTGTCTTCAGTGAGGGATGTGGATGGGCGTCCTTCGCGGTGTTCATCTTCAGTGGATGTTCTTCCCAGCGTCATCTCCTTGGCCTAGGGTGCAACGGTGGAATATGGAGGAGCAGAGTTTCCTAATGTTTCCACCATGTCGCCGTGTATGCCTCTGGTAGACAGTTTTTTAAAACAGAGGTACTTAGTGACAGCTTTATTTTCGTTTTTCCCCATTTTTAGGTTCTCTCTTCGACTGTTCGTATTCAAAGGAATGTAGCTCCCTGGAATCGACGCCTATTTATATGTTTTTTTCATGCTGACTTAGTGAGTATATGTAGTAGTAAAAAAAATTTTTTTTTTATTTTATGCGAACTGGAAATAACCGATTGTCATTACTTATTGATCAACCCTCATATAAATATACATATTATTTTCATATTTGACCATGTTTACTTCAATTAAATAAGAAAGCATTATTTAGCATTATAATTTTACAAGATCTAGCATTATTTAGCATTAAATAAAATTGAGTCTAGCATTATTTCAAAAAAATAAATGGCAGCACTGCATATTACATGGCGTGGAGGACTATAGTACATGACGTGGAGGGCTATAAGCATAGCGTCTGCTCCTATGTACTATGGCATGTGGCGCTATATTTCATCACAATCCCCAAATCGACTATGTACATGGCACCAGAAGTCTATAAACTATGGCGTCTGGCGCTATGTGTTTTTTCAGTGCAGAAGCACAGATAATGTTCAAATAAGTAGTTGATTGGTTAGTATGTTGGTAATTGCTTATGCGGACGACAGTCAAGTACTTAAAGCTTATCCTTGACTCAAAGTTACTATGGACCTACAATATATCAGAAAGAGCTCGGGAGACTTTCAACGCACTTTACTGCTGTCAAAGAGCCATATGGGCGAATTGGTGATTACAGCGTCGTACTGTTGCTTGGCTTTATACTGCTGCGGTTAAGCCGATTCTATTATTTGGGGTGGCGTTCTAGTGGCAGGCTGCTTTTGAGGCTACCGGCAAACGGAAGCTTGAAAAAGTGTGGAGGATGGCTGCACCACTGGTAACTGAAGCGCTCCACTCCACCCCTACTAAGGTATTTTCTGTGTTGCCTCATTAGCTGCCAACCAATCTACTAATTCACAGCTAGCTAACCTTCCTGCTGTGAGACTGGCTTCTATCTCAGCATGGAATAGAACAGAGATCAGCCATGCGAGGATCTAAGTTGAGGGAATTCCCGCTCCAACGGATTTTGACTACATTGGTCCGCACTTTCTACTAGATCTAGAGTTCACAACTCGCATTCCTGGTGTAGACGAATGGCGTGATGGTGTCACCCTAGAAAGTGGACTTATCCATGTTTACGCCGATGGCTCAAAGCTTAACAATAGAGACAGAAATAATGTATACTCAGATGAGCTGGATCCCTTTTAGGTGAAGGTTTTGGCTGTTTTTCAGGCAATTAACTGGATTGTGTGTTATCGAATATTCGCAGTCAATATTGGTATTTTCACAGATAGGCAAGCTGTACAAGGACCTCGCTGGTCCTTGTACAGTGTCCATGATTGTTACTGAGTGCCGTACATCTCTTAGGGAGATGTCGAAACATTCGGCTGTACAATTGGTTTGGATACCTGGACATAAGAGTTTTCAGGGCAACTGTGAGGCCGGAGATCTCATGCACCTTCTCAAAAAGAATACCGATGACATCGGTCAAATTGGCCACTAGGTGAAAATACCTTGAGCACGCTAGGAAGTCCTGGGCAGATGAATCATCCTATGCGATAAGAAGGTATGTTAACCTAACAGCTGCCTGGTGCGATGCTGTGTCTCTATGGATGCGCATTTCAAGGGTCACTGCCTCACTGAACGGCATGCAGAACGATTGGGTGCAGAATTCAACGACTTCTCTCAGAGTTGTGGCTCCGGCGAAGAAGAGGAATCCGTCCTCCATCTCACGTGTGAGTGCTCGGCTCTCAAATCTGACCCAATTGTCCCATGTCAATTCAAGGCGAATAGTGCGTTTCATCAAAGGAAACAGGTTATTTCCTGACTTTAGTGAATAGAAGACTATCAATAAACTACTGTGTTATCACGACGGGCCTTTTTTGTGTCTAGGTGCGCCTATTGACAGACTTCTGTCATTCGGCAGCCATTTTAACCTAACCTAACGTAGTATGCTGCGACGGATGCACTACATTCTAAGACCCTTTAAATTAGAAAAGTGGAAACCCAGATGGACTTTCTTGAGAAAATTATTCAGTAGAATTGATACCACTTGACACACGTTAAAACTTGGTAACTGCTTGCTTAAGACTTCGTCACACCAAGTCCCGAGTGAAAACCAAAAGGAGAGTATCGGAGTGAAAATTAAATGAAGATCCTTGTAGATATTCAATTTTCAGGATGTTTGGATGACTACACTCGCACTCCCACTGGCGGACAGTTGTCCGCCTTCATGTATTGTAGCCATACAGAAACTAGCCTGGACAATCGACACTTGCAAGTCCTTTAAGTCTCTAGGTAGGGACAATATCCTGCTTGGCATGCACCGGAAAACAGGAATGTGATATAACCTGGCTTATAATAATTTTTGAAGGTTTCTTTGTGCAACAACTCCGATAAAAGCTATATTGTACTGTTCACAAAGAAATACAAAATTTCTGAAATATACCCAATCAAGTCGGCTGGCACTATATTAAGGCTCAAGTCGCAAACTGAGTACTGGACAGCATTAAGTGAATCTAGCAGTGGCGGCTCGTAGTTTTGAGACTTAGGGAAGTACAAGCGAAATATATAAGCATTAGAGATGAGGCGTATATACTGGAACAGGTATATGGAACAGGTATTTTTTTGGAACAGCCAGTACCTAGTACGAAATTCAAAAATACTAGGTACGAGTATTTTTGTGGAATATACATGTAATCAAGAATTTACACAATGAATATCGTCCATTTAATTCATTTCAATCAAACAGACGTAATAGTATCCTAATATTAATATAAACTCGTATTTCATACTTGCAAGTGCTTTCATACTCACGAGTATCTCGTACGCGAGACGAAAATACTTGCAAGTACGAAAATACTCGATACGAGTATATACTCATATCGTTCCAAAACATTCGAATACGAAAATAACGTATCCTTCCAAAATACTCGAATACGAAAATAACGTATCGTTCCAAAATATTCGAATACGAAAATAACGTATCGTTCCAAAATACTCGAATACGAAAATAACGTATCGTTCCAAAATATTCGAATGCGAAAATAACGTATCGTTCCAAAATACTTGCAAGTATTTTTGGAACAGGTATTTTTGAAACAGGTATTTTTAAATACTTGCAAGTATTTTTGGAACAGGTATTTTTGGAACAGGTATTTTTAAATACTTGCAAGTATTTTGGAACTATACGAGTATATACTCGTATCGAGTATTTTGGAACTTGCAAGTATTTTCGTGTCGCATATTTTCGTGCTTGCGAGTATTTTGGGACTTTAGGTTTAGGTTTTTAGGGCAAAAGTAGCTGAAATCGGACAAAATCGGCCAAGTTTGAGTTAGAGTTGTTTGGGACATAACGGGCCAAGACCTATTGCTGTGTTACAAAAATCTACGTTTTGTAGGGGAGTAAGGGTTTTTTTTAAAGTGGTCGGGAAGTATGTTAGTGATATTTTAAGGACGAAAAAATTTTTGATAGGAGAAATTGGGAAAGTATTTTATTCAATTATTCAAAAAGGTTTTAGGGCAAAAGTAGCTAAAATCGGGCAAAATCGGCCAATTTTGGGTTAGAATGGTTTGGGGCATAACTGGCCAAGACCTATTGCTGTGATACAAAAATTTCGGTTTTGTAAGGGAGGAAGGGGTTTTTTGGCCTTCATTTGTCAAAAACTGCCTTTACAGCGCTTTCTATGATTGAAAGTGATCGGGGAGTATATAAGTGATATTTTAAGGGCGAAAAAAATGTTGATGGGGCAAATTGGGCAAGTATTTTATTCAATTATTCAAAAAGTTTTTAGGGCAAAAGTAGCTGAAATCGGCCAATTTTAGGTTAGAGTGGTTTTGGACATAACGGGCCAAGACCTGTTGCTGTGATACAAAAATTTCGGTTTTGTAGGGGAGTAAGGGGTTTTTTGGCCATAGTTTGCCAAAAACTGCCTTGACGGAGCTTTCGATGATTGAAAGTGGTCGGGTTATATAATAGTGATATATTAAGGGCGAAAAAAATTTTGATAGAGACATTTGGGCGAAAACGTAAATTTTCCCAAAAAAAAATTTTTGTCCAGCATGAATTCAGGGACCTTCCTGAGTTGTTTCGGGCGAAATTTCCATACAAATCCGCGAAAAGCGGCTTAGTTTCTAAGATACGGCAAAATGAAATCTGCCGGAAAACCGTCCGCAAAAACTGAAAGTAACTGTTCAGATCCTTTTTGGCTCCACAGTTGTCTTCTCCGGCTGTGCTGAAGTCCTCCTCGTAACTGCACTCCAACCCTACCGGGGTTGTGACTCATATCCAGCCTTACCGAAGAGGTTGGCCCTCTAGTGGGTGTATGTTTAATAGACGAAATTTTTTTTTAAACATTTCTTCATAAAATTTTCGATAAACTTCATGCTTCAGTGAGGCGAAGTGGAAAACCGACAGTGTTAGATTAGCCAGGAAAAGTTTGGTATCAGAAATCGATTGATGAAAAGTCATATAGATGACAACAGGATTAGTTGGTCCTATCTTACTAAATGTTTCGACATTGGCAATTTGAAAGAATACAGGAGGTTTTTTATGCATATATTAAAATGAAAATCAAATTAAATCGATTGATTTCCCTTAGATGGCTCCTAGATTGGAGAAAGACTTGCCAAATAAGCGACCGACCATTGAAAAGTTACGGACAAGCTGCACGGACTAATAACTCAGTATCCTTTCATGGTCATCTGCACCATCACCATTCTAGCCTGGGAACTTTGTGTCTGGTGGGTGGGGGAGGGCATACAACACCGTTTTGTTACACCACTGCAAATCGTATGTACTTGTATGTAGTCATATATATGTACGAGTACATACTTCAAAAAATACTAGCTAGTATTTTTGGAACAGGTATTTGGAACAGGTATTTTTTTGTACTCGTACTAGGAGTACCTAGTATGTGAAAATGCGAGTACGACCCAACTCTAATAAGCATATACTATATAAGCATACTTCTGAAGCGCGTAGTAAACTATATATGCGATTTTTTGAAATATCATGTACGAATTCAATTAGGTATTGCAATGCTGACCATATTTGAATTAAAAGTTAGTGATTGATTGTCTGACTAAGATCAACCATCTCAGAAAAGTTCATATTATGTATTGTATTTGAAAGCAAAAAAAAACATACTATTTTCTTTAATTTTTTTTAATTATAAAAAAAGTTAAGCTGAAAACATATTACAGGCTAAATAAGCGGTGAAAGTAAGCAAATTAGCAAATTAATTAGCTTTTAGCTTTTAAAATTAATTAGCTTTTAGCAAATTAAATTAAATAGTCAATACCACAACAAAAATAGATTCCTCATATAATTCGCAATACAAGTGCCTAATATAGTTACCTTTTGCGAACAGTTGACTTAACGGTATTAGTGGTCTTGGTTGTCAGGAATCAATAAGATCCTTTTTTCGCTCAATCGATCTAGATGAAAAAAACTGCCGCAGTAAATCATCTATGGCACAATCACAGCAATTTTGGTTCTCCACTTCAAAATCCATATTAAACGGGTAAATATTAACTTTTCGAAACAGAACACTTACTTTAAACACTAGCTTTTTATTTATGTTTAACGGACCGTAATAATACTGACAATACAAAATATTCAAGTCCAAAGAAATATAACAGGTGCATTTTTTGCATAAAAAAATTCACCTAATGTAAACTATAAATGCTAAAGAAAGCACTTCAGAAATTCAACATAGATGTAATATCAACATAGGCGAAAGCAATCAAGTGGTCATATTCACCCAAAGCACGTGAATCGAGAAACTCATTTTGCGAAAGTAAACCCAAAGCAGACACAAAAAAAAACTCTAGCGCACCTGAACCGCTAGAAACACTAATGTTTGAAGAACAGTAGAAGAATCGTGCAGGTTTTGAGTGCATATTCCACCACATGAGCTGCTTATTACGGCCAAACTGTTTCAAACGCCACGTTTTACTTTGGTCTTAAGAATGCATTATAACTCATATGGTGGAAGGTTTCAGATATTACCACTGGCATGAATTTCAACGTTTATGAGAGCAAAACACGTGTTAATTATAGTCGGTATCAATTGCTTATTTCACATAATTTTGAAAGCAGCATCTCATATAACATCAATGAAGAAAATGCTCAGTGCCTGCAGCACTGTAACTGAAGTTGGTGTTTGGGGCTGCGATCCGAAAACTTTGCAGAACTTTGGGAATTGAAACATCGGTTATTTATTTTCATTGTAAATGTTTCCGGTATGAATACTAATTGTAAGCATTTATTGATACAAAAGTAGCACAACCGACTCGTGCTGGCAACCTTCTGCCAGTATCAAAGCCAAGAATATATCACATCTGCTTCACGTTGTTATATTACATTCGAGGTTATAGGAGTATAAAGAAATTTAGGGCTACCTGTAGCGAGTTTTTTTCAAATAATCGAAAACTTAATATTTGCTGTTTACTGTCACTACAATATCATTACCATTTGAAAATTCTACGATAAAACCGCTTAATAAAGATATTGCAATTAAACACAAAACCAACAATAGCTGACCCTATCATGGATTCTAACCCTATCATGGATTTTCAACCAAATTTGGCCTGAATAATGTTTATGACAGGTTTCATTAATTGTATGAAATTCGTATTGATTTCATGACTGCACTGGAAGTTATAGGGCAAAATGTTTTATTTTCCTGAGCGAATTTTCAAAACCAAAGACACAAAAATTACCATAGCTGGCAGCACCAATCAAATTTTTCCACCAAACAGAGATTAGAGTAAGGTTCAGCTACTGTGTTAATTTCATGAAAATCTGGTAACTAATTCACATTTCATAGGGCAAAAAGCAGTTTTTTTTCTTTGTAATATTTCAAGATGGCACCACTGGCACAGAGTTGCCCACAATTCAAAATTGCTTCTATCAGATCTGGTCCTACTTAAGTCCAATGCATTCTGTAAATTTCAGCTGTATGTGATTATTGGTTCGTGAGTTCCCGTGAACATAAGTTTTTGATGCTAAAAATATAGGTTAACTGGGAGAGGGTTACCGTTCTTGTCCGACATGAAATTTCCAAAGTTTTACTTTGAGCGTGTAGATAAAACATAAGATTTGTATACAGATTGGTTTTATTGTAAGAAACGGACATTTTTTAGGACATTCGATGGTTTGAATGTTTTCACTTCCAAATTTTTTTTTTCAAATTTAAGACACCAAAATTATCATAGCTGGCAGCTCCAACCAAATTTCTATCAAACGTGGTTTGAAGTAAGGTCCAGCTACTGTGTGAATTTCGTTAAAATCTAACGATTCAATCAGAATTTATAGGGCTAAAAGCAGTTATCTTTTTTAGTGATTTTTCAAGATGGCACCACTGGCAGAGAATCGCCTGCATTTCAAAATCACTTCTATCAGATCTGGTCCTACTTAAGACCAATACATTCTGAAAATTTCAATTAATTCTGCTCATCCGATCGTGAGTTTCCGTGAACAGAAGTTTTTGATGCTAAAAACATAGGTAAATTGGGCAAGGGTTACCAGGCGTGCCCGTTATACCATATCACATTTTATTTTTTGTCTATGTAAACAAAGCACAAGATTTACATATGAAAGGCTTTTTTTTGAAGAGACGGCATTTTTTCAAGAGAGACGATGATTTGGAGGTTTTCACTTTCAGTGCCTGCCTTAGCTACAGGGTTGCCAGCACGCTCATTGAAAGCTACACAAATCTACAACTAAATAATACAAATATGTTCTGAAAATTTCGTAATGATTGAATAGCTTTGTCAAAAGTTATCGCAATTTAAAAATTTTCAAATTTTCCCGTTCTCTTTTTAGGCACCCAGCGCACACATAGGGTTAAAAAATTCCAAAACATTATCCAATTCACATAAAAAACACGTTCGAAATTTATTTCGTCAACTTTATTTTTGCGAAAATTATTTGTGTACCAAATAATAGGTATATTAAAAATATCACTTAAATGGCCGCCGGCGCCAAAAGGTTAACAATAACTGATATTTAGTGAGACCTGGACCTATTCTGCATATACACCAATGTATCCTGAAAGTTTCAGCTCAATCGGATGGCGCGTTCCCGAGATTATCTCACTGAAATTTTTTGATGATATATATATATATATATATATATATATATATATATATATATATATATATATATATATATATATAAGCACTATAAAACAAATTTGAACAGCGTCAATCAACAGTCAGCCATCAGAAGGGGAAAATATGTACCACTCAACCAACAACCTCAGGATATTTCCCGGACTCCTGCCTGGACTGCAGGTGCTACTTCCTTTGCAAATATAGTCAGAGGAGCGAACAATACCAACCAAGTAGTCGAAAAATCAGGGGAATCGACACTTGTCTCTCCTCAGGGACTGCATACTTTAATAAGCAGTATGGAAAAGTTCATGAATACGATGCAAAGCACGATGCAAGACCTCATTAGGAATCAAAATCTTCTTATACAACACTTGCTCAATAAACCATGAATCAATATAAGGTCAGCTCATGGAATGCAAACGGAGTAATCCATAATAAACTGGAGATAGAGCAGTACCTCAAAATGAACTCTATAGATATTCTTCTCATATCTGAAACACACATCACTTCAAAAAACAACTTCAAAATATTGGGATACACTTTCTACAGTACACCTCATCCTGATGATAGAGCCCATGGTGGTACTGGTATCCTAATAAAGAGCAAGATCAAGCATCATTATCTACTGAACATAGCAAAAGTGAACATGCAAATTACTTCAATCGTAATCACGAGCAACCATCAACAAATAACATTTGCTTCAATTTACTGCCCTCCTAAGTACTCTACTACGTCCGAGGAATTCATCAATTTATTTAAACAGCTGGGTAATAAATTTCTAATAGCTGGAGACTACAATGCCAAACACACCCACTGGGGCTCACGACTCATCACGCCAAAGGGAAGACAACTGTACAACGCCATACAAAGCTCACATCTCAAAGTATGCTCACCTGGAAAGCCAACCTACTGGCCAACAGACAGACGAAAGATCCCTGACCTAATTGATTTCGGGCTCTCTAAAGGATTTGCTGCACATCACATCACTACAAACACAGGGGCTGATCTTTCATCGGACCACTCTCCAGTGGAATTCACTGTCTACGGCAATCCTGCAAATAATACCTATAATTCAAATTTGACGAACAGGCGCACCAACTGGAAAGCATATAAAATGTATATTAGCTCCCATTTAAACTTAGACGTAGCGCTTAAAACTCCTGTTGACATAGAAAAAGCAGCTTGCTCACTTAGCGAAGTAATGGTAAAGGCGGCAGAAGTAGCCACCCTGGAAAATACACCTGGTGTGGTTTACACCCCTGATGATGTCATTGCAGTCCTCAAGAAAAAGAGGGAAGCAAGAAGAAGGTGGATTGTACATAGATCACCCGAAACGAAGAATGCGCTTAATGAAGCTACTAAAGAACTCAGAAACCTCCTCAAATTGCGCAAAACCAAGGAAATCACGACTCATTTAGAGCAACTATCACCGAATGAGGAGTCCAACTACTCTCTATGGAAAGCAGCAAGGAGACTCACGCGCCCGATAATACAAGATTTTCCGTTGCGCATGCCCAATGGGGAATGGGCTAAATCAAGTGAAGCCAAAGCAAAAGTGTATGCAGATCATTTGGAGAAAGTATTCACTCCGAATTATGGTGTAGCGCCAATCTACAACCCTCCAGCAGTCCAACTAGCTAGTGAAAAGCCGTTTAAATTGAGTCACAATGAGCTATTGTCATCCATTGGGAGGGACATCAACAACAAAAAATCACCAGGACCAGACAAAATCAATGGACCTATGTTAAAACAACTCCCAGGTTGCGCCGTTTTGTATCTATTATGGCTCTTCAACAGCATGTTAAGAATAGGATATTTCCCGAATGTCTGGAAAATATCCCAGATCATAATGATACCTAAACCAGGAAAGGATGTGAACCTAATAGCTTCCTACCGACCAATTAGTCTCACCTCCTGCATGTCGAAACTATTTGAAAAGCTTCTACTTGCCAAATTAAGAAGCTCATTGGAAAACGATCGGATACTGCCAGACCACCAATTCGGATTTCGAAGAGATCATAGCACCGTAGAACAAGTGCACCGAGTGGCTGTATATATCAGGAAGGCATTTGAAGACGGAAAATACTGCTCGGCAGTCTTCCTTGATGTCGCACAAGCGTTCGATAAAGTATGGATCGAAGGGCTTAAGCACAAAATCAAGCTATATCTCCCTCAGCCATGTCATAATATTCTGGATTCCTACTTGTGTGATGGGACATTCGCAGTTCAACATAGAGACGCAATATCAGATGTGAGGAAAATAAAAGCAGGAGTTCCTCAAGGGAGCGTTCTGGGGCCTCTGTTGTACTCAATCTTCACTACAGATCTCCCGTTGGGCAAATACATCATGACAGCAACATTCGCCGACGACACAGCAATCCTTTACGCCCATAAGAGTCCAGTGATCGCGTCAAGAGATCTCGAAGAGCACTTTATCAACATTCAGACCTGGATGAATAAATGGAGAATAAGACTCAGTGAACCGAAATGCGTTCATGTCACATTTTCACTAAGACGAGGCAACACTGCTCCCATCAAACTGAATAATGTAGCCATTCCGCATCAGGAATCAGTTAAGTACTTAGGAGTGCATCTGGACAAGAGGCTAACATGGAGCACACACATTGAAGCAAAATGCCAACAGATACGAAATAAAGCCAGATCACTATACTGGCTGTTGGGCAGATTCTCGGCTTTGGAACTGCAATATAAACGCTTGCTTTATATAGCAGTCATCAAGCCCATATGGACCTACGCCGTTCAGCTCTGGAAGACAGCATCCAAGACGAATATTAAGAAGATTCAAAGAGCCCAGATGCGAGTTCTGAGAATAATTACAGCGGCCCCATACTATGTGAAAAACGAAGTCATCAGCAGAGATCTGGAGATCCCACCCGTGGTAGATGTTATGGAAGAGCTGGACATACGATATAAGGATAGGCTGCGGAAACACCCCAACCAGCTGGTAGCTAAACTAATAGCTGAACCGTACAGACATCGACGGCTTAAAAAGAGGAGACTTTAATATTCTCAAACCTAGTTGAATTATAATGCAAAACTTATTAGTACCATATATATATATTCTTCGAACATTAGTAAAAAACCAATTCTCCATATTAACATCAGAAAAACTTGCACCGTACATACACCATGCGAACAAAGCATAAAAAAAAAAAAAAACCAGAAGGGGAACAACTCGTAAGAAGAGGAGCAGAAGAGAAGCTACAAACTCTGTAACGTAGACCATGACGGGAAACAGAGACGCGGATGACTTTCCAGCGTCATCATAGGCGTCCAAAGCAATCAAGTGGTCGTTTCACCTAAAGCATTAGAACCGAAACACTACGTCTTTTGGCAAAGCAAACCCAAAGCAGACACAAAAAACCAATCTGGGCAAAATTGCACACAAAAAAAGGTAACTCCTACTATTTTATTCTTTTCTCTACATGAACATCACAATAGATTGCACCGTACATGTGTGCATGTCAACAAAGCAGAAAATGCATAATTTTTTTAGGGGAACAGCTCATAAGAAAAGAAGCAGAAGAGAATCTACAGATAAATCATGAAGGGAAACAGCAACATAACATAGACGCTGCTAGCTTTTCAGCGTATCAAATTCATTCATTAACAAAGATTTTCGGGTCGTTTAGCGGGTGGATGGGGCAAGGGTTTTTTGAATTTCTCTATCCACCTAGACGCTGTGATCTAAGCAGCGTCCGCAACACTACTTCAGTACATTGATTGCAAAATTTTTGTGGGCACCATTTGGGCAAAGCGTCTAAATAGATCTATGTGAATATAATGAGTTTCAGCATTGAAGCAAGATCTCTTCAGAGTTCTGTGTAGTACATATATATCAATTAACTGTATGTTTTGAATTGAATGGTATGCAGTGCCTATAGTTTGTAGTAAAACGTTTGAGTTTTCGTTGCGTCGCTGAAAATTTACCTTGAAAGCTCTGTAATTGGACTGTTATAAAATAAAACCATTTGATCCATAGTAGCAATGGAGTTTTGTCTTTTGTAAGATAGTAAATGTTATTATTTTGATTGTTAAATATTGATTGTAAATCTTTTGATTGTTACATATCGATTATCTAATAATTTTTTTGCTTATACCAAGTGGTTTAGCAAGGGAAGCACTGCTTCCTTTGCGTATATTGACGAACCGCCCCTGGATTCTAGATAAAAGAGTAAAGAGTGCAAGTAAGAAGATGTTGAGTAAAATATGTGGCCTCAGCTCTGCTCTAATGCACTGGATTGACACGGTGGTATTAAGACCTTACTATGTAGTAATCCGTACCCCTGTTGCCTTAAGCATGACTATTTCGCCTGCATTTAGCAAGCTGCTCTGTCTTCCCCCGATTGACCTCTTAGTAAAAAAGCACTGCCGCAAAAGTTACTGTTGCGTTTGAGAAAAGTCAAGATCCTTTGACCCATAGGAAGTATGAGGAGAATGGAGATTTGGGAAAAATTCAACACCTCCTGTAACCAGACAACTCCTCTTCAGTGAACCTTGGCTGGTGGACCTCACATACGTGGCAAAGCAGAAATTGAAAAAGGATTGGGTCCTTTGATGTTCACTTAGGCTGAGCCATTAAGCTCCAGGTCTTCTTATTTATAATCACTGAGGTTTTCTCCAGGTCCTCTTATTTGTAATCACTGTAATCCATGTGTGACTTCGTATCAGCCAAGAAAACCTTGAGGCATCTTAATTTTGTCCCATTTTGTATATATATTTTTAAAACTGTTGATAGTTTTTTAGATGCTACGTTAAAACCTTAATGCGCAGCATAAAACAAAATAAGATAAAACATAGCGTATTTTCGATTATTTCAACAGTAATCTAATCCGCAAACAAAGCAAAATAGATGCCTGCTCCGGGTGCTAAAATGTCAGGGAGGTTGCCTTGAATTGTACTGAAACAGTATTTCAATATTAGTTATATCATATATTTCTAAGGATTTGAGAAATGTTTACAGCGAAAAACTTTTGTTTCGAATGTAGATGAGCAAAAATATTACAAATATAAAAATTCAGATTTACAACAAGTGTGAAAGACTTGCCAGATGCTTAGAGGCTCCAATCAGTATTTAAAAAAAAAAATTTATTGCATAAAATTTAAAACAGCAAGTGCCAAAGACTTGCCAGATGCTTAGAGGCTCCAATCAGTATTTAACTGTCTTCCAAAATAGTAAGTCCTAGAATTTCCAGAGCAAAATTCTTTGTATTCATTGCATATTTTCTTAGAAGGAGCATTATACTTGTTCCAAATTTTAATGTAGTTAGAAAATCTTACTACTAATTGCCTTTATTATAATGTTCTCAAGCAGAATTGGGTAGTTTAAAGATTTGACTTAAAAATAAGATTTGACTTCAAAACCCAACTGCCAATTTTAAACCTCCGATAAAAGAAACAAGGACTTGTATGTACTCTTTCAAACTGCCTGTAAAATGTATATATAAAAATAAATGTAATAATAATAAAAGCCCACTTGAATCTAATTAAGAAATACACGCGTAGTCATCAACATAGCACTTAACATTGATGAATACCCGAAAAATTGCCGAAGCACTCTATCAAGTAGACACAAGTTGGTACTTGCGGTTGTATACGTCCAATTGCGAAATTGATTTGTTTCAATCCAATAATATGCTCTTTTTAGTAAACAGTTGTAGACTTTCGAAAGTTTCAAGAGGAAATAGCAAAACAATGTTTCAATGGCGTACTTCAGAACTCGAAATGAAAATCTATTCATTGAACGACTGAATTAGAAAAGTTGTGAGATATGATCCTGGATAAATAGTACTCGTTTGTAAATGATATTACAGATGAAAGTAGAAACAACTTTTACTTTAGTATTAAAGACTAAAAAGTTAATCATTATTTAGATAGCACCGCACTAGTTTTCTGTGAATATTAGTTCAATTAGCTCTTATTATTTAAATTAAATGAAGATATCAATCCTAAGAGTTTACTCTGGAGCTCAATAAATCTGGTGAATCACTTTTCTTGTTGTCCATGATGATAAACAACTATAGGCCTCCATAAATCACACCAAGCTGTATTCAATAAATGGTTTCATAAATTTATTAAACTGTAAAATTTTAATTAATCGCCCATCACAACATACTCTTGCATACCTGAACGTTCCAGCTGAAATTAAATCTCACGAACGACGAAAGTTTCATGCAATATACGCAAATAAAGTTTCGTCACACGATTGCTCGGGAGCTCTCGAGAATATTCAGCAGTATATCCTACGAAATACTGAACAAAGTCCTTAATAAATCATGTGGTGTCGTCATTAGCGACAACATTTCAGTTTGAACAGCATCCTGTCTGTACATCCACATACTTAAAACAAGGAACATATAGCATGCCAGCTCTGAAAAGTAATATCCTGCAAAACTTTCACAGTATCGATAAGGGCATTCGCTTTTTTTACTTTAATTTGTTTATGTTTTGGGAAAATATCTCAGATTTGACGGTTCAAACGTTCACTATATGGCTTATAAGTTACTTTACTTTACTTTATAAGTTATAACGTTTGCTACCGCCAGAAATAGGAAAGTTTTGCGAAGTTTAATGAGTTTATAATTCCATACACATGTGTTGAACAAGAAACTTTCAAAAAATTTGAATTTCGATTTCATCCGAGGATTTCATCGAAAGTTTCAGCGACTAACTGATGTTTGAAGCTGCCATCTGAGAAATTTTCTAATCTCGGAAAATTTAAACATTGGCTCATTACTTTTATTATAAATGCTTTGCATTTAAATATATAATTGAAGTCCTTATTGGTGCAATATGAACGAAAATCCATGGTGCTGGCAACCCTGTGTTAGCAGCAAAACCAAAACTATACCAAATCTGCTTCATGCTAAGCTAAACCCATCCTGTGAAATTCGTTTGGAATGAATGACTGCGCTGGAAGTTATTCTAGGGTTACTACCAGCAATTTTTTTGAAATTTTTGAAACTTCAATATATATTGTTCATTGTCATTGAAGGATCGTTCCCATTTGCAAATTTAATGATAAAATTGCTTGGTATAAAGATGCCAAAAAATTACAAAAAATTGCATAGCTGGCAGCCCTTTCACGATTTTTCAACGAAATTCCTGCAACAGTTAACTTACAATAAAGTCCATTTCCTACATGAATTTCGTTTTGATTTCATGACTGCATCGAAAAAGATGAAAGCTGTGCCAAATGTTTTTACTTTTAAATTAAGAACGCATACATTGAGTTTATTTTTTTCTGCGTCTTAAGCCCGGTCCACACGCTAGGTTTTGCACAACGTTTTATCTGCGCAGTCAAAACGTTGCAAAAATAAAGAGCGTCCAGATGATGCAAATCTGTATTTATTTTAGCGCAGTTTTAGTGGCGTCACCATGGAGGGAGTACTACTCTGGTCAAATTTTGCATGTTGTCTCGTGAAGAAAAAGAAACAAAACGAACATCTCCAAAGAACCCGGCGTTCACAGTGGTCGAGGAAATGGCTCCTAAAAAGACAGCACTTTTCTCGCATTAAATTACTGCGTGAATTAAGTGATGAGCCTAATGATTGGCGGAACTACTTGAGAATGGACATACAGTAGTCCCTTGACTTACGTCTCCCTTGTTATACGTGTTTTCGATTTACGTCGTTCATTACTTTGAGACCAAATCATTGAAATTACGTCGTCCGTCCCTTGACTTACGTCGCCGTTTGAAATATGAAAACTGAAAACTGAAACTGAAAACATATGAAAACTGTACCCCTGATAAAAGGAAATACCCAAAATTTATGAGCGCGATTTTCGTAGGAAAGTTTTCGTATTTGGCGCTCATACCTACGTACAAATAGTATTTTAAAAATTGAAAATGGACTTATCTATGTACATATGTCTGTTGTATATGTCTTCGTATATACATATTGTATTGTATTATGTACAATTTGAGTTTTTTATTTATAACAATCAAATGGATAGAACTAAGCGACAAAATTCTACTGGGAAACCGTATCCGAAGAAAATGTAAAAAACAGTGACTATTGGCAAGAAACTAGAAATTTTAAAACGTTTCGATGCAGGTGAAAAATCGACAGTTATAGCAAGTGTACGGGACTTCCCGCAATAACTGTTCGAACCATTATCAGCAATAGAAAAATAATAAGTGAAGCAAATAAAGTAGGGGCATCCACAAGTGGTACAATAATGCATTGGGAAAAATGTTGATTATTTGGATCAAAGACCTGAATCATCCAAATATGCCGGTAAGCACGTTAACTATTAAGGTGAAGGCAAAAAGCATATTCGAACAAGTAAACTTGAATCGAGGAGACATTTTCGTTGCCAGCAATGGATGGTTTGAAAATTTCAAAAAAAGAAGTAAAATTCACAATATAAGCGGCTAGTGCGGACTATGAAGCAGCGAAGATCTTTCCTAACACTTTACATAATATTATTGAAAATGGAGGATATTGCGCACAGCAGGTGTTTAATGTTGTCGAAACAGGCCTGTATTAGAAACGCATGCCCTCAAGAACATTTCTTTCGATTGAAGAAAGAAGAGCTCCTGGCTTTAAGGCAGAAAAATCCAGGATTACTTTGCTTCTAGGAGGGAATGCATCAGGTGATTTGAAACTGAAACCTCTTGCTGTTTGTCAATCAGAAAATCCAAGGGCATTCAAAAATGTAGGCAAGCAACATCTACCGGTTATTTGGAGGTGCCATAAAAAGGTCGGGGTTACTTCTAATATATTTCGTGATTGGTTTGATCATTGTTTCTGTCTGACAATAAAGAAATATTTGGAAGCCAATAATCTTTCTCATAAAGCGTTACTAATCAAATATAAAAATCTTCACAGAAAATGGTCCCGACAAATTAAGAAGTGCAGAAATTTCAAACGAAGTCTACACTTCTGTCAACGATTACAAAGCAGTTGCTCGAAGAAAAAAGAAAACAAACTTTGTCCCAAACGCGAATTTCGACCTTCTTTGCCAGTAAACCAGTCAATCCACAAACAGTAGAAATAGAGGCTATTCATTCTAAAGATGATAACAATTAATGTGTTGCTTTTTAGTGCTGTATGTCAAATATGCAGATAATTGTACAGAGTTAAAGAAAGCCGTCTATTTTCTTCTTCGTAAGTTTTATAAATACGTATTCCGGTTGGTACTTGTTGCCTTCATTTTTATTTGTAATTTGACGTATAGTCGTGTACAGACACTTGATGAAGGGTGCAAGTAAATAACAGCCGACATACGCAATTGTATACGAAAATAAAACTTATGCAGACGAAAACCCACGACTTTCTTTAAAAAAATAAATTATGTACAAACTTAAAAAATATATACATTCATATTCAAAAAATGAAAATTTATACATTTATCACCTGAGGTTCTTTCTACCCTCAAGTTACGTCGTTTTTTACTTATGTCGCAAACTCTCGGAACCTAACTCCGACGTAAGTCGAGGGACTACTGTAGACACATACATTCATTTATTGGAATTAGTGAAACCATATATCACAAAAGAAAATACTTGTGTGTGTAAAATACTTTCGTACAAGGCAATAAACTCAGTCAGAAACTCCCGTGAACATTGTCGATGGTTTGCCATTTGCTAAAAATGAATAAAAAACGTAGCTAATCGTCCACACGTAACGACTTGTCGGCATAATTCACGGATAACGATGCCTAACCACCTCAGTTATCGCTACAACTGTACCGTCTCCGTGCAGTTCTCAAAATTGCAGTTTTCCTATCCACACGCAACGTTTTATCTGCAACGTTTAAGACTGTGCAGATAAAACGTTGTACAAAACGTAGTGTCTGGACCGGGCATTAGACCAAACTTTTGGTCTTTATCTACTAACTATGAATAGAGGATTTATCAAAAATAATTCCATTTAAATCTATTTAAATAAATGTTTTAGTATAATATCTACTTTATTTATATATCTATATTCTTTAAAATTTCAATAGAAGAAAAATAATTTTTGTTTTCATCCACTGAACTCCTTTCACAAGGCAGGAAACAATCAAATCCAAAAGCTCATTGTCTTTGCTAGCGCATAAGCATATACCATAGATTCAGCAAAACTACTAGTCCTGAAATGTTCAATTTGTTTAGGGAAAAAAATTAGCATTAATCTTTAAATATCATTTTTCAGCGTCCTATTTCTACGTTTGTGTGCGGGACATTCGTTTGAATGGGGGTGTTGATGATTTCTCATTCTCTAGCTCGTTCCATAAGCTTTTTAAGGGTGCATGAATAAAAAGTGTTTCCGACAAAACGGAATTTAAGACGGAGTCCTCTTGCTTGATTCTTTCGGTCTGTGAACTCAAAGAGCGAGCTTGTATCCTAAGACAAAAATATTTCCATAGACTACATAAATTTGAGTGGAATCCCGGCAGTTACTTTGGGGGTTTCTGGTTTGTTACCGTCGTTAACTGGATCATGCTTTGTTCCACTGATGAGAATTCCGATGTGACATGAATACATTAAAGGCTGGAAAGTAACGAAGCTTAGGACGAAGGTCGTTGTAGGGATTATAGTCATTTTTACAAACAAAATATATAAAAATATACGGAAAACGTGAATACTATCTAAGACGCGTACAGCCAAGAGTGGAAGAAGCATGTTAAAGTTCTGGAGACGAGGTGGATGTTTTCACAGCTCGAATGAATTATTTTTATCTAAAGAGGTATTTTTTTTAGAATGTAATTCAGGGAAATGTTTTAGGCTGTTTCATTATTGTGCTTCTGTACAATAGTAGGATGCTAATAAGCTTGAGAATTTAGTAAGAATTTTTATGACTTGAATGATAAGCATTTCAACAAAATAGGGGCAAGGAAATTTCTCCATAGAATATAAAGTGAGCTGAACATAAGCTGAGCATTAATATTGGTTTGATTTCAGAACCAATTAATCTGTGTCTTGGATTCAAGAATAATTAGTGTACATTTACTGATGATATGTCTACAAATAAATAAAGTACAGAACCGACCCCGACAACTCCTGACTTTGCACGGGCAAAAATAATCTGCCATTGATCTGCTGTGGCGGACACTAGGTTTTGAGGGAGTAAGATTGTTAGAAGATTGGAATAGAGAACCAACAACTATTTCTTAAAGCGGCGATGGGTAATGTGCAGTGCCTGTTATAGCTCATTGCTCGAAAATCTGACCTTTCAGATTTTTGATTTTTTACTAACGTTCGAAGAAAGACATTAGTATTAAAATCACTTTGGCTAAAAATTCATATTTCTATATATATATATATATATATATATATATATATATATATATATATATATATATATATATATATATATATATATATATATATATATATATATATATATATATATATATATATATATATATATATATATATATATATATATATATATATATATATATATATATATATATATATATATATATATATATATATATATATATATATATATATATATATATATATATACACTGACAAAACACATGGCGCCAGACGCCATAATTTATAGACTTCTGGCGCCATATACATAGTCGATTTAGGGATTGTGGTAAAATATAGCGCCACACGCCATAATACATGGCGAAAAGTACATAGGCCTACACGCCATGTACTATAGTCCTCCACGCCATGTACATGGCGTGACGGACTATATTACATGGAGTGGAGAGCTATAGCACATGGCGTGGAGGACTATACTGTATGGCGCGGAGGACTATAGTACATGGCGTGGAGGGCTATAAGCATAGCGTCTGCTACTATGTACTATGGCGTGTGGCGCTATATTTTATCACAAATCGACCGAAATCGACTATGCACATGGCGCCAGAAGTCTATAAATTATGGCGTCTGGCGCTATGTGTTTTTCCAGTGCATCTGAAGTTGATCCAGTT
>OX376372.1:153812255-153842552 GCA_947369275.1 Nemotelus nigrinus | reverse complement strand
AGATCGACTACCACACTCTACACTTCCCTTAGTTGAGTATAAGCATCTCCGAAATCTTGAGCTAGCTGATCCTCTGTATTACCAGCCGGGTAAAATCGACATCCTACTGGGTTCAGATGTATACCCAGCTATCATCAAAGATGGGCTCAGGAAAGGAGCACATAATGCTCCGATTGCGCAGAACACAGCCTTAGGCTGGATATTGTTGGGCCCGGTTCACTGTCAACCACAAACATTTGTTCACGTTCATTCGTTCTTTAATCGGGTGGAACTCGACTCACAACTTCGCAGATTCTGGGAGCTTGAAGAAGTGGAAGGTGGGTCAAATGTCAACGATGATACTAGCCGATGTGAGGAACATTTCAAAGCTACGCATAAACGAGACACTCAAGGCCGGTATATCGTCTCATTACCATTTAAAGCATCCTCTGAAAATCTTGGATCGTCCTTTGCAACGGCTTACTCACAACTTATTTCACTCGAACGCAGATTGAGCAGAAATCCCCAACTGAACGCTGACTACCATCGATGTTTAGATGAATATCTCGATTTAAAACATATGGAGAAGATACCCGAGGAAGAAGTGGACACCGCTCCGAATTATTATTTGCCTCATCACGGGGTAGTCAAAGAAACGAGTCTCACCACAAAATTACGAGTAGTATTCAATGCTTCTCCGCCGATCGCAAGTCTAACTTGTGATATGCCGGTCCCAAGCCCGGAAAAAGGAGGAGGGTTTGAGGCAACGAGGTAACTCTATCCTCAGTAAAACTTACATAGTTGCAGCCTGATGGCTGAATTACATCTAAGCGTCTCAGGTCATTAGGGAGGTTTAGCCACGTTGTCAGACCTGCAACATAGTTGTGTGAACTCTGGCACGAGGCAAGTCTCCTGAAGCAACTATCGCCGAGGCCCCCCATGGAAATGGTTGAGCGATGTGCCGACAACTCATCCTTGTAAAAACTTCCTCTGTCAAGAAACCTGGAACAAAAGCCTCGGATTGGACGGATCAACGACGACGACCACGCAAACGCACAACGGATTATTCTCTCGGAACCTGGAATGTACGCTCCCTGAACAAACCGGGGGCCGAAAAGGCCCTCCTTCATCAGGTCGAACAGTACAAACTGAGCATTACTGCAGTCCAGGAAACAAATTGGTTAGGCTGCGAGATCAATGACAAGAAATCGCATACCATTTTTACAAGCGGTAAACCATCGGGCCGCAAGGAGTTTGGAGTAGCATTCATAGTGAACAAGCAGCTTAAGTCGCGCGTTACCGACTTCAAACCCGTAAACGAAAGGCTGTGTGCGATTCGCATCAAGGCGCGATTTTTCAACCTCTGGCTCATCAATGTGCACGCTCCCACCGAAGTACAAGAAGACTCTGTAAAAGACGAGTTCTATGCCTGCCTTGAAACTCTCTTCGACTCACTTCCATCGAATGATGTCAAAATGCTACTGGGAGATTTCAATGCAAAAGTCGGGAATGAAAGTTGGCATCGGGGGACCACTGGAGGACACAGCCTCCACGAAGAATGCAATGATAACGGCCATCGTCTAATTGACTTCGCTTGCAGCAGGAACCTTGTTGTAAGCTCAACTTGCTTTCCACATCGTCGCATTCACAAGCAGACCTGGAATTCTCCAGACGCACATACCGCCAACCAAATCGACCACGTCCTTATTAGCAAGAGATGGGCGTCAAGTGTTATGGATGTTCGGTCGTACCGCGGAGCTAACTGTGACTCCGATCATTTCCTGGTGAAAACAACATACCGGTGCAGAATTTCCTCAGCGCACCAATCGAGATTCAGCCCTCCCAAAATCTTCGCGGTCGAGAATTTGCTGAACGATTATACGGCTCAGGTATATACGACCGCGCTTGAGGAAAGAATTTCACCAATGCTGCGCGACTCCAGCAACGTAGGTGTCCACGAGTTCTGGGAAGAGCTCAAAAATGCAATCAAGAATGTGGCAGAAAACGGTGTGGGATACAAAGCCCGACGTGCCTGAAACGAATGGTTTGACGAAGAATGCAGAAACTCACTTGACGCAAAGAACGAGGCCTACAGACAATGGGTCCAACGTGCAACCAGAGCCAAAAAGGAAAAATATGACGAGCTACGGCGAATATCCAATAGAATAATTAGGCGTAAGAAAAGAAAATACTTTGACGAGCAGTTGCTGAACATTAATGTAAACCTAGTTAGTAAGAACAACAGACAAGCGTACAGATTAGTAAATACGATCAAAAATGGCTACCAACCCAAGACTAGCCTTTGTAAGGACAATATTATCATAAAGATGGCAATATTATCAGCGACACCGAAAGTATTAACAAACGATGGGCGTCCTACTTCGAAGAGCTTCTGAATCCGCCATCAAACATCCTGGCAGCAGAAGCTGAGCTCCATGATGATACCGTTGGTCAAACCCCATCCACACAATCCCCTACAGTAGAAGAAGTTGATCTCGCCTTGCGCTCACTGAAAAGGAACAAAGCGCCGGGCGCTGACGAGATACCAGCTGAGCTACTCAAGTCTGGTGGGGCGGGTTTATTAAGTGCGCTACATCAACTACTGCTGCGAATATGGGAGACTGAGGTGATCCCAGACGATTGGCGCAGAAGCATCATCTGTCCCATACATAAAAAGGGAGACAAACTGCGGTGTGAGAATTACAGAGGCATCTCCTTAGTCTGTACGGCCTACAAAATCCTGTCAAAAATCCTGGAGTATAGGATTAAACCGTTCGCGGAAGAAATCATTGGCGAGTATCAAGGCGGTTTCAGATCTGGTCGCTCCACAATCGACCAGCTTTTCACGGTCAAGCTAATTTTGCAAAAGTGCTGGGAATACGTCGTCGATGTATACCAAATCTTTGTCGACTTTAAACAAGCATATGACAGCATCAATCGAGGCGCTCTATATAGTATCATGCTGCAATTTGGTATACCGGCCAAATTAGTGAGACTTGTAAAGATGACCATGACCAACTCCGTCTCGCAAGTCCGGATCCAGAACAGATTGACGGATCCTTTCGAAACTCTGGGTGGCCTGAAACAGGGTGATGGAATAGCGCCCACGCTCTTCAACCTGGCACTTGAGTTCGCTATTCGGGCAATGAATCTGAACACCAGCGGCACGCTACTTTTTAAGTCGACACAATTGGCAGCGTACGCGGATGACATTAACATCATGACTCGAAAACTGACCGATGCAGAAGAACTTCTGCTTAGACTTGACACCGCAGCAAAGGAAGTTGGACTACGAATCAACGAGGACAAAACGAAAGTGATGATGCAATCTAGGACAAGGACGCCAGCGCACACGACCATCAACGTAGGGGACCTTTGCATCAAATTCGTGGACAACTTCATTTACCTTGGTAGCAATCTATCGAGTGACGCCAACGAAACTGACGAAATCAAGCGACGGATACAACTAGCAAATAAGACATTCTTCTCGGTCCTCCCCATTATGAAATCGAAATATGTGCACAGGAAAACTAAGCTCCGCGTTTACAAAACTATCATACGACCTGTGCTGTGCTATGGTTGCGAAACATGGACCTTGACACAAGCCTCCGAAAATAGAATCGACACCTTCGAACGGAAAGTTCTACGGCGGATTTTCGGGGCTGTTCGCGACCGAGATGGATGGCGCATCCGGTACAACAATGAGTTGTACGAACTGTACGATGAGCTGGAAGTCTCCAAGATCGTCAAATTGCAACGACTACAGTGGGCTGGGCACGTGCAACGCATGAATGACGATCGCATGCCAAAACGTGTCATGAACGCAAGACGTGTCGACGGAGCGAGGCCTAGAGGAAGACCAAGAGCTCGTTGGGAGAGCTCAGTGTATGCGGACGCCGGGCAACTACTGGGGCTCCAAGACTGGAGGATGCGGTCACGTGACCGAGACCATTGGAGGAATACTATCCAGGCGGCCAAGGCCCGACGTCGGGCTGTTGTGCCACGATGATGATGATGATTCAATGCTTCTTGCAAAACTGACAATGGAAATTCGCTGAATGATCATCTTTACGTCGGTACTAGCCTGCATCAAGATCTCTCCGACATCATAACACGGTGGAGAATGCACCGAATCGTTTTCTCAGCTGATATGGAAAAAATGTATCGGCAAGTCCTAATTGCTAAATCAGACCGGAACTTTCAACGAGTATTATGGCGACAAAGTTCGTCAGAACCCATTCAACATTACAGACTGAATACTGTAACTTTCGGAGTGAATTCTGCTCCCTTTTTGGCCATGCGGGCAGTTCAACAGCTGGTAGACGACGATGGCGCAAACTTCCCGCTCGCATCCAAAACATTGTCCCAGGAGTTGTACGTAGATAATGTACTGAGCGGGGGAGAAGATTCAGATAAAGTCATGCAACTACAGCGAGAACTCATCGAGTTACTTAGCCAGGGTGGATTTCATCTGCGCCAATGGACATCTAATGATCTCACAGTGATCCAGAATGTGTCAGAAAGAGATAGGTTACAGTCAGACACAATTGAAATAAGAGACACGATCACTTCGACGGTAAACGCCTTAGGACTCAAGTGGCATCGGACACGAGACGAACTGTCACTCAAATTTTCCCTGGAGTCCAACAGCAAGACACCCACTAAACGAATTATATTATCATACATCGCAAGACTATTTGATCCCCTAGGATGGTATGCACCAGTCATAATCACAGCAAAGCTGCTGTTACAAAAATTATGGCTACTAAGTATAGAATGGGATCAATCGCTTCCAGACCAAATCCAAATGGAATGGTGTCAATTCCGAAACAATTTACAGCAATTAGAGCAAGTAAAGGTTCCTCGCTGGCTGCACACCACGAGTAGTACGCGGATCGAGTTACACGGATTTTGTGACGCATCAGAACGTGCTTACGCTGCGGCAGTGTATTTAAGAACCTCCACCAGGAGTTTATGTAAAGCAAAGGTGAGCATTTTAATGGGAAAAACCAAGGTTGCGCCAATCAAGACAATCTCTCTTCCTCGTCTGGAGTTATGTGGTGCCTCCTTGTTGGCAAAGCTAATGGCGAAAATTGTGTCAGCACTGCAACTACATAAAACCCCAGTTTACTGTTGGTCAGATTCGACCATAGTATTAGCATGGTTATCAAAACACCCTTGTAATTGGAAGACATTTGTGGCAAATCGGACCAGTCAAATACATAAACTAATTCCGACTTCAATATGGCATCATGTTAATTCATCGGATAACCCCGCCGATCTTGCAACCAGAGGCTTGACCGCGGAAAATCTGTCTACATCCACATTATGGTGGCAAGGACCGACGTGGCTACAATCATTCACACCGCAAGATCCCATTGACCAACTATATGACACGACACAGGAAATTCGAAAGCCAACTGCTTTAACAACACAAATTCACAGTATAAAACAACTACTGGATCTCACCAAATTCTCTTCGTTTAATCGTCTCATACGAGTAACCGCATACTGCCTCCGATTCATTAATAACTCCATCCGGCAGAAGACCCACAATAGCAGCTCATATCTTACAACTTACGAGCTGAACTCCGCTTCGACATATTGGTACCAGACTATTCAGAAAAAATACTACACTGACGAGATCACTGCTCTAAAATTACATGGCACAGTCAACAAGCAGAGCAAAATCAAAGCTCTCACACCGATTTTGGACCAATTTGGGATACTAAGAGTTGGCGGTCGATTACAAAACGCCGACATCTCCTTTGACGAACGGCACCCGGTAATTCTCCCACATGGAAGTCATCTCTTAAGGTTGATCATCGTACACCATCATCTTAAAACCCTTCACGGAGGACTAACCGCCACAATCAATAGTATACGAAAAACGTATTGGGCCCCAAAATTACGCAACTCTGTCAAGGCCTACATACATAGTTGCATAAAATGTTTCCGATGGTCTAAGACGACTTCCACTCAAATGATGGGCAACTTACCAAAGAAACGAATCAACCCAGCTCCTGCATTTACAAACACCGGGATCGATTACGCAGGACCCTTTTCACTACGCATGTCAAAGGGCCGTGGTACGAAGACGTACAAGGGCTACATCGCACTATTCGTCTGTTTGGCGACCAAAGCAATCCACTTGGAAGTGGTAAGTGATCTCACCACCGAGGCCTTCTTAGCCGCTCTTCGCCGGTTTATTGCAAGAAGAGGGCTCTGCAAGAATATATATTCCGACTGTGGCACAAATTTCATAGGAGCAAAAACGATATTGGAGAAAACATTTGTGGCAAGTCAGAAAAGGATTAGATCAGAAGTTGCTGAATTGTTAGCTACGGATGGGATAACATGGTCGTTTATCCCTCCTGCGTCACCACACTTTGGAGGCTTATGGGAAGCTGGAGTTCGTTCAGTTAAACATCACTTGAGAAGAGTAGTAGGAAATGTCACCCTCACTTATGAGGAGTTCGCAACCGTGCTGACACAGATTGAAGCCTGTCTTAACTCAAGACCGCTAAGTCCATTAACCGATGACCCAACAGAGCTAACTCCACTAACACCAGGTCATTTTTTGATCGGACGCGCAATCACCGCCCCTCCACAGGATGATCTTCTGGAAGCTAATGCAATTGGTCTTCGACGATGGATTCTAGTACAAAAATTACAACAACACTTTTGGAAACGCTGGCAGACAGAATACTTACATACGCTACAACAGCGTGCAAAATGGCAGCAAACACAAAAAAATCTACAGGTCGGGCAGCTAGTTATCATCAAAGACGAACGTCTTCCCCCACTTAAATGGCTGATGGGCCGAATCACCAAAACTCATCCAGGGCCAGATGACCTAGTCCGAGTAGTGGACATTAAAACCGCCTCTTCAATACTACGACGCCCGATTCACAAAGTTTGCCCACTACCCGAACAAAGGGACAGTGTTACGACAAGAAACCAAAAACAACAATAAGTACAACTCATACGAAAAATAAAAATACATATAAGGATACATCACATACACATATAAATCCTTACACATAAGTCTAACCACATCATGATACGACACTGAATTCACTATTTATTTCGAAGTTTTTCATTTCTTTTCATTTTTCTTAATGTTCGAGGTGGCGAGTCGGGGCGCCACATTAACAATAACCCCTCGTAGCAGGATGTTGCGTTGCCCGTCAGGAGGAAATGCCACGAGCAGCATACACATCAACCACAATCCAGTCGTCACAAACTATTTGATTAACATAACCGCTGCGAATGCAGCTGGAACGCATCTGATCGGATCCTCACCAAGTATCATAAACGAATTTTTGAACAAATAGTAATCTAACTTTAATTTCATGTTAACATGTCGAGGTGGCGCGTTCTCAGCCTGGATTTCAGGAGGTTTATAATCACCGGTCACAGTTCATTCCCCAGTTCTTTTAGAAACGTAGAAACGTTTCAAGGCCCGGGAGAATGTCACCGATTGACATCGAATGAATTCAAAATAGTCCGCTGATGCTGGTCTGTAGATGGCACTTTACTTACAAGTGGACTTTGAACGTTTTCGACGTTCCAAAAACGATGTTCCGTCCATGGGAAGTGAAATGGAGAAAACAAGTTTTTTTTTTTTTTACGGTGTCGGCGGTCGAGTGAAGTAGCTGGAGGTTTTTGAGATTAGCGGCAACGTGGGATTGGTATATCAAAAAAAAAAAAGGCTGTAATTCGGACCACAGGTAGTAGATTCGAAACATTACCAACAATTATAATTATAACATAACTACTGAGTTTATATACATCAAATCAATTTGAAACTAAATTCGTATTTGTATATCATTCTGTATATCATTCATATCATTTGTATATCATACTGTAATTCGTATAAACAGTTAGTAGATTCGAGACATTGCAATACAATTGTAGATTATAACATCGTAATCGAGTTTTTATACATCAAATTAATCCGCGACAGTAGCCGTTGCAACAACGCCCTTATACAATCAATTGTTCAAACTCGATACTAATAAGATAGTTTTAGCGCTAGCCTAAAGTAGGTATAAGGTAGATTTAACTTCAGCTAGGTTTATGTGAGCTAAACTAGAAGCATCTAAATACAAGTATATTTTTCTTTGTGCAGATTCACTACTTTAAGTTCATATAATCTCTTTTATAAGACTTAATTTAATTTCATAGTTGTAGAGGCAATCTCCCTAAAGCTCTATATTACGTTTCAAATAATAGTGAATAAATTTGAATTTGAATAGAGTGGAGAAGAACTGGAACGAACTGTAGTAGTGAAGTAGCTATCATTTTCAATTGAAAAATGAAGTAAATCTACTTCAAATTAAGTAAAGTGTGAGCTCTATTAACAATCAACCCAATTCAAAAACATCAAAAATGAGTTTCAGTTCGAATTTAAATGATTTTTTATTTCTGTTGCGTTCATGCTAACCAATTTAGCAGATTAGTAGGGTAATGAAGATTGATTAGCCTGACGTATTTGAATTTCACTAACCGGATAACATAGCTGTAAATCATCTTACAGAAATGGCGTTCGATACGATGAAAAAGATAATTTAACTTGGCCCAGATAAACTTTTTTCCATCCCACTAAATATTCAAATGTTGTAAACGTGAACAAGCAATTTTTATTGTTGAAGGTCCTGCCCTTGTTATTAACAATTTTGTTTAAATTCTCATTTGAACATCTTCTTACAGCACAATGTCTTATTATCAACCGTACGTACACAAAGCACGAACATACCATAAAATATTTCATATTAAATACCGTTGAATCTATCACTTTCAGCCATACCCAACTTGAGTATGGTAAGGATGTTAAAACTGAATTTAATCGATTCGGTCCATCAACGCGTACACAAGTGTACACAATTTGAACGCTCAAGAATTACATTTTCATTCAAATATTATCTTACACTGTTCAGCACTTCGCAAACGATCCACACCCTCTAATAAATTTCGCCTTATGCCCCAAACGTAAACATTCCTTTTCATCGTTTTCTTCGTCCGGACATATGATATACAAACTCAGTCCTGACTGAAATGTTCCTTATTGCTTAATTTTCTCGATTGCTAGCTTTTACGCCGAGCAAGGCAACTTATTTGTGTACATTCCGGAAAGTAAACGAAAACCTCTGGAATTTGGGCAGCCTTACGAGAGATGAATACATCCAAACGAAATCAATAGCCAGGGAAATGTATTTATTAAAATCAGAGAGTAGTCAATTTATTGACTTGCGAGAAAACGTGTGTGCTTCCTTATTTCCCTTGACTTGTAATGCAATGTCTACAATAGAGTACCCTTAGGCATAAGAAAGTGTATGAGAACCAGTCGGCGGAGATGATTACACCTTTACCTAATCGACGCGGGAAATCGGATACTTGATAAAAGCTCAAAATAAAGAAAAGTGATCCTTGCAGTGCTTCATCACCGTGTCTCATCAAGTTTCCCATTATGTATGAATAATGTTCTTTTCAAATGCAAGAATCTTTTATGAATCATTCTTCATTCTAATGTACAAATTCACTCTATTCTAATGTTTTCCTATTCTATTTCAATCACTTTATAAAGCTTACCTCTTTATGGAGATTTTTTTCAGCTGACTCTAGCCAGCCACCTTCTTTACTTAAGCCTCCGAGTTCACTATTATTTACCTGCACAGAAGAGACTTTTTGCATGATTGACATATAATGCATTCACGGGCCCAAATGTTGATGTCTTTGTTCACGCTGGGTCAAAAGTATTTTATTGAAATATGCGTCCTTGTAGGTCGAATACCAGGATGAAACATATCATGAAAGCTCTTGAAGACTGAAAACTGAAAAGGGAATGAAATTGAAAACGAATTTAAGGTCTAGAGTTTGGATCAGCCCGTTTATAGAAAATTTATGTCAGAACCAAAAATTTGACTTCTATTGAACTTCAATTTGAAATTATTTTCGAATTTTTTGAACTCTGGGTCTACAGTTGAGCACATCCTACTGCTGCGTAGTCTAAAAGCTAGAAAGAGCAGCCACTTCATGCCATGAAAGAGTATCAGCAGCAATCGCAATCAGAGACATGCTGAATGTCAGTAGTGATCTCACTGACAAAGCTTGGATGTCTAAGCTAATAGTCCGGGAGCCAGCGACATATTTTGGTGACTCATTTCATCGTCGATCAAAATATGTAATTATCCTCAATAAGGTCTAGTTAGTAACGAAAATCGACCACTTACAACCAGTTAGCGGGACAACGTTTACTGAGAGCATCAACAATATGTAATAAACAATAGAAAAAAACCTCATATAATCGTCGTTCATATTTGGAGGAGTTGTCAATTGATATCAGACATGGTCGAAAAACGACCACTTACATTTGTTTGGCGGGACAATCAACCACTTACAAGCGCGCAAACGTGCAAAAAAATTTCAAAAATTAACTTATTTCATCGCTGCTCAAATTGGACATGGTTACAGAGGATCATGTTGCACATATAAAAATACTGTGCTTACAGTCGATTCGCGGGACAAACCTACTTTAAGCGATCATCAAAGTCGCTGCTGCAAGAGTCACTTACTTGCAGTTTGAACGTTCGATGGCGCGCACGTGCTGTTAAATATATTTGGATGGTCTCACACGCGCTTGTCGTGTCCATTACACGAGGAATCTGACACAAAAATCATTTTTCACGCGTGTAAAATCAAGGACAAATCTAACATCGTCATTCGATGCTGAGATACCGATATTTTGGTTATAATGCTTGGTAACAAGCAACGTGTCTGGGAGAACGTTAAAATCTGGTTTCACGTTGGCGTAAAAAGATAATGAAAGGTTCATCAACGTAACTGAGTAACAGAGTTGTGTTTGGCACTTCCAAGGTTGGATGCCTTCACAGGATGCGACTTTAATCCTGCTTTGTACAGAAAAGGGGAAGTGAAACGATTAAATATTTTGCGGAGCAGCGAAGAGTACTTGAGAGCTTTTTCAGATATGTCAAAGTACGCCGATTGCGACTTTGCGGCGATATTGTCGATTGTAGAGAAATATGTTTGTCATATGTACGACAGGAAAAAACAACGGAAGTTAATAAGGTGTGAGTAGAAACGTTTTTAAAGGCCTACCAATGCAAAGAAAACGAGCAAACTGTCAACATCAATGTTAGAAACTTCGATGGATCGAGCCTTCCTCCATGCAAATCGGGAATCGTTCAGTATACCCTTAGGTCCGCTTATATCGACAAAATAAGGAGCAACTCCTACTCACAAAATATCACGGATTTGGCACCAGAGGACTGTGGATGGCAAACAAATGGAGACAAATTTGACTTCAAATAGTTTCAGGGCGAACAGTTGCCAAACATCGTCGAAGACATTGTACTCAAGAAAGAAGGTGACGAAAAAAATCCAGACGGCGAAACTTTTCCAGGTACACAATAGCAATTACAACAATAGTAAAATATTCAAAGTACATACAATATTTTATCTGCCAGTGGTAGAAAACGTGAGTTTTCTGTCTGCCGGACCTTAGAGATTCCGAGTACGATCCAGATTCTTCCGATAAAAGCGATGAAAATTAGTATATGAAAATTTTATTAAGTCACGAATAAATTTGGTAAATATCTACTTTTTTACCAATTTCATACTCATTTTCTCAAATTTTGTTTTCGTGTATAAATTGATTATTAAAGTAATGTTCTGCTTCACAAAACATGGCATGATCGCTTAAAGTAGGTTTGTCCCGCGAATCGATTGTAAGCACAGTATTTTTACATGTGCAATATAGTCGTCTGTAAACAAGTAGAATTTGAGCAACGATGATGAAAGTAAATTTTTGAAAAAAATGTTGCACTTTTGCGCGCTTGTAAGTGGTTGATTGTCCCGCCAAACAAATGTAAGTGGTCGGTTTTTGACATCGTCTGATGTCAATTGGTGGCCCCTCAAAATATCAATGGCGATGATAAGAGTTTTTTTACGTACTGTTTATTACATGTTGTTAACGCTTCTGACAACAAAAGGTCTCGAGGTGCGATGTAAGTGGTCAGTTTCTGTGATGAGCACAAACAAATTGAAGACCCTGATATATTTTCATTGACGATGAAATCGGCATATTTTTACTGTCGCTGGCTCCCGGACTATAACGAGGGTGGCCTTTTCAGGGTTTTGTCTAAAATCAAATGATAGTGGTTTGTGCTCCGTGAACAAAGTGAAAGTTTGATCCTCCAGATAAAAATTAAAGTGTCGCACTCCCTGATAGGATGCAAGCAGTTTGCTATCATATTCACTAGGCGTGTTTTTTTGCTTCTCTATCCAGCAGAGAATGGAGTATACGCATTGGAAACAACAACACTCCTGTCCCAGTGAATTCAATAGTACAGAAAAACAGAAAAACAGAAAAGCTCATGAGAAGTAGTCTTTTTTGCTTTGAGGTGGCTTGGGTTTTTCATGGTTATGTTGAATGTTTTGGTAGTTAGGAAATTAGAAAAAGCCCTCAAAACGTGTAGAAAGTTAAAAGAGGTAATTTTCTGTTAGTTTTTTTTTTCTATTTTCTACCGATTGTGGTAGTGTATACTCGTTTTTTTCTCCCTTTATTTTCAGCTGTTTTGTGGTAACACAGCGAATATAGTCTTAGCGAATGCACTACTGTTTTGTGCTAGATCGTTGTTTTTGCGGCATAGTTGTATTCTGTTCTGTATCGGAGCAAAAAAAACACGCCTATTGTAAACTTTCTACTCCGATAGCGATATCAGAGGCATCGATGATCAATGCAAGCTCAGCATCTGGGCTAGGGAACAATAGAAAGGTTGCCTCTGCTAGACCATTTTTAACGGCATTGAAAGCCGAAGTAGATTCGGAAGTCCAATCGACTTTTCTTGAACCGTCTTTTTTTGCATCGACAAAGAAAAGAACTAATAAGCCGTTGGTATTAGGAAGTTAGGAAGGAAGCGACAGTAAAAATTAACCACGTCCAAAAATCTGCTTAGGTATTTCACCGTTATTGGAAACTTGGAGTTTGAAATGACTTCAACTCTGTCTACTCAGAAGAGGGCTTGATACGAGTCGGTGAAATTAAATGCTCTGGAATTTGACTTTGTTGTCAAGAAAAGAGTATGAAACGCTTGAACAATTGATCGAGAAGTTCAATTTGATCAGGTTGTGAAAAAGAAGCTATAAAAATGTCACTTAAATAGACGAAACATACGGTCGTGAAGGACAGAATGAGTAAACTTTTGAAACGACTGGGCTGCATTACGTAATCCAAAGATTAGAAGGAAAAAGAGAATACCGATTTATACCAATAGAAAAGAATACAGATTCGCTATGTAGATGGTAGCAGAAATCTTGTATGATCGGTGTTGGATAGTGGCCTGGAATCATATGCGGACCGTGGCCTAAAATCTGGCAGGGGCCAGGGACTGAAAGGTTCAAGACATGCGATGACTTTGTTTTTGTTTGCAAACGTATTGTTCATACAACTTATATAATTTACTTATACATTATATATTTGATGATTTATTCTTTGTTATTTGCTAATGCATAATGTATTATCAAATTAACTTTTTGTCTGTGAATACGTATGAGCTACTACCGCATGCATATAATGTGAATGGTAGGTATGAACTAGACATGAATTATCAATGACCGCTAAGAAAGAAAGCTTGTATGAATTATACGGGAATAGAATGGAATTAATTAGAAATAAAAGAATATTTTTTTGTTTAGAAGCTAAATACATTTCAATTTATACTTGAAGAAGAGGATAGCTTAGTTTCAAAATATCTTTGAAGAAATTGGAATATATTAAGCTTAGAAGGAAGAAATTGATCTCTTGCTTCAAACTTTTGTTACCTAGAACACCTAGAAAAAGTAAAAATAATTTGGCAAGGTGAAAAATGCTGTAACTTACTCTTTTTGAGCCATTTGGTTTGCAGGAATATCTTTGTCGCCATAACTGCGTGTCCGAGGCTAGATGAAACAGCAAAACCTTTGAAACTTGTGCTTTTTGCTGTTTTCCGTTCTCGCGATCCTCTGGTAAATGTGAGATTCAGACAGTTCCTTTCTGCGAATAATTTAATTTTTCCCCAACTACATACAAGTCTTCTCGCTCACTTAGTAGTGTTCCATTCACAAGATTTATCCTATCCCGAAGAGTTGCATTTTTAGTTTGGAAATATGTGCTTAACATGTTCGTTATAAAAAGAACGTAGTGATAGATGTATTTGTATTTTCCCTCATTCATTTCTTTCTCTAAAGCCTCTTTCATAGTCCCATAGCTATCGATCACATATTTGCAATTATGAAATCTCATTGACTAACAAGTTGAGCTTAAACTTCTCATTCCACGCCTTGTGTTAAGAACAACTGCCTCTTCAAGCTGCTTCAACAATTCGTGTTGTGATGGCTTCGAAAAGTGTAGATAAAGGGTTTCGATGGCATTGAAAAAGGATGTACACGTTTCGATTGTGAAAAATGTGTCCATCACAACCAGGATAATTTTATAAGCTAGACAGTGTACAAATGTGGCTGCAGGGTGTTTCATCTTAAATTAGATTTGTACACCACTATTTTGTCCTGACATGACACTAGCACCATCATAAGACTGTCTAGCAACAGGCAATTCGGGAAGTCCGTTTCTGTCTAACAGGCTAAAAATTATATCTGCTAAATACGAGGCATTTCTAGCTCCTGAACAGTCTACAAAGCTTGAGAGCCTTTCTTCAACTGCTAGCTCTTTAGCAAATCTGACAACCACGGAGAGTTGTTCCTTCTGTGGGCCCTTGTTGCGTCTGCTATAGTGGATATCACTCCGCAATCTTTTATTTCAGCTCTATTGTCCTCGCAAACGATTTCAGTAATTATTTTCATCAATTCATTTTGTTTTGCCACTACAGTAGTTCGCAACTTTGTTTTTAAAATTATTTTCAAAAGTTTAATCATGCTTCGCGAATAATGCACAAAATTCAAAAAAAAAATCACTGTTATCACTGGGACCACTTTCATCATGTCCTCTGAAAGCACGTCTTTGGCGACTGAGACACGTCGTAAGGTCGATAACCTGCTCCAAATAATTTCGGTTCATCTTGACAATATTCCAAGACTGTTCAAGCACCATATCATTTACTGTCTTCCAAGTACTATTAGAGTTTTCTCATTGCGCATGAATTTTACTATCCGGATAATTTATCCGGATCGCGAAATTTGGTTGAGCTGAAATTTTTTGGCGACAATGGAAACTCAATGGAAAATTTCACATTAAGATAACTTCACACCGAGTCATCAGATCATCAAAAAATTTACAAGACTCATCAATGGGCATAAAAAATAAGTTTCTGTCGTTTTTAAATAATGTCTGGGTAACCTTGTAGTTACCATAAGTATGTAAACACAAATCTTTCATACGGCTGTTAGAATAAAATGCAAATGATTGATGAATTTGATACTATATTTATACAGTCAAATCTAAACTTGTAAAATTCCCAATCGCACAAAAAACGCACCGAATTATTTATATTTTTAGCACCTGGAACTTGCGTTTACGGTATCTCGCGACCGGATAAAATTCATAGGATATACTGGTCTTGAGTAGATACAGGTCTGACAAAAGTTTAATGAATATGATAAGAAATATGTGGCGGCTGAGTCACTATGAAAAAACGCTCGGTGAAATTGAAGTGCTATGCCTTTTAACTTCCGATGCAGCTATCAAATTATAATCAAATTCACACACATTTAACCTGAGTGCCAACCAAGTAGGTCATAGATAGCATAAAAGTGGCAGGGATGCAATTTTTATTCTCCAAATGACTTCGAAAATTGTATTCTACGTTAATTATCTTATTGCCTACCATTTCAATACTTAGACTATGTTTTGTGAAAAAATATAATTGCATAAAACGCCAGTTTATAAAAGTGTTTTTACCTAAATACCCGTATATTGCCTAGTAGGAATGAACAGATAATCTTAATAAAAAAAGGATGATTGGCGAGGTGCTTTTTGTCTTTTTCCTAACGTTTAACTTGTCGAAATCAAATATTGCCGTCCATTTCTCGAAATGAGTCCCATAACATCGTAATCAGAACCGCAAATAACACAGTCTCTAGGCTATAAGTAGTGTGTATGCTTTGGTATAGGCTTACACTACTGCACTCACCTCTTGCTGTCACCACAAAAACCTAAGAGGCGAAAACTTAAGTGTCTGTTGTTGGAAATATTTATTTTTCTGGGAGGGGCCAACCTATTGTTTGGGGGGGGGGGGGGGGTCCCGGCCCCCCCTACGGCGCGCCTATGCCTGGAATAGTAACCACACTAAGGCGTCTATAATTGCCGTATGGACTCCGTTCTCCATTCTTTTTCTTCACTTTCTGACGATTAGGAGACCAATAACTTTTAGAAGGCTTAAAAATTTACCGGAGCTATTAAAAATTTCAAATCTTTTTTAGCCGCAGTACGCTGATCAGGTGCTAAACGATGAGCTTAAAAAACTATTGCAAGGACTGCAGTAATAATTTGATGTGTAACATTGTGTTTGTATGGAGTAGTGAAATCATCTTAAATCAGGACAGCATTATATTTGCGGATAAGTGAATATATCCTAGGATCTCATGGAGGCTGAATTTGAACACTAAGGTTCCAAAATGAAATTGAAGCTTACTATTCTTTGGATGAAAGTGAGATGAGTGAATTTACCATCATACTTTTAGCTAAGCTGACAACTAAATCATAGTGGCACAAGAAGTCTGAAATGGGTTTTGTAACATCCACTGTAAGAAAATTCCACGGAAAGTCTCGACGAAGCCCTAACTCTAGTGTAAGAGTTTATCGCCCATAAGTGCTATTACAGGTGTCGGTGACTGCCTTTAGTTTAAGCCCGGAATGAAGTAATGATTCGGATTATAAAACGAGAAGTACCAGAATGTTTACGCCTGTGTCGATCAACAAAAGAGCACAATGGTTTGAAGAAGTGCTATTACTGGTGTTTCGGGCAGTATCTACCGTCTGAGGAAAACAGGAGCTTAGTTTTAATGCTCTTTGATGCCGCTTATCAACTTATCGCCACAAAAACTGCATTTCTACGCATTATTGCCAAATTTCATATAATTCCAGCAAAGTGTTGTCGGTTTATTTTTGTAAGAAGAGGGTAACTTTCTATAGCAACCAGGCTTATTTTGTGAAAGAGGCCGCGATCGAAATTGTCTCTGTTGACCCATAGCCCTGATCATTTTAATCAGCTGATCAATTAGACGATTAATATCAGCTGAATCACCGGTCCGATTAGATAAAACATTCACCTCATAAACCGCAAGACCAAAAACACTTCTGCAATTTTGTCGGCGGAATCAGCTAATTGTTGGGAGGTGCCAGTGGTATTACAGGTTTAAATAGTCTGAGTTTGTTCAGGGAGCCCCTGTAGCCATAAAGTTCTTAGCAGCTCCTCTCCGATCTTGCCACCTCTTAACTGTCTCATTTTTCTGAGTAACTGTGAGGAATTCTTGTCAACAACGATGCATTGTCACTAAGTAATTCAATTTGGAAGAGTACTTGATGCAAGTCGAGATATAAGCGCCTGCTTTAACTCCGTATAAGGGCCATCATAGTCGTAAGAATCTGTTGAATTTATAAATACATATTTTTCATTTTTTATAAGTATTTTGTTGAAATTGTAAATATGTGATGTCAATATGAAATTGTATATGTAAGCTGCACTCAGAAAAATATGTTTCCGAAAATCAAAGAAAATATTTACTTGTTTTCGAGATGTGAAATCTTCCACAAATCAAATAAAATTTTATTTGATATCAGTAATTTGTATAAATATCATTGAAAAATTTCTTACATTCAAAGGAATACAATTTTTGCTTCACCTTATTTCAAGTAAGTAATTTTCCTCAAATCTTGTAAATTATGTCTATGACTTTAGTAAATTATATCTACACCGCGAATATTTTTTTCTATGTTTCAACAACAACCATGCTTCAATATTCGACGAAAAAATTGATAACTTTTATGACTTCTATCAACATTTCCTCTACGCAAATGAAGGGTCGATAGCTTAGCTCGCTAACGTGTCAATCCAAAGCAGCGATCTACCGCTCGTGGGTTCGAATTCCGCCGGGTTCATGGTTGACTTTGTTCGTCTTCAGTTGTCCCCTAACTCCATTGATTAAGTGTCACATTATAGCTTAAATTGGCGACTAGGCATAAATAGTACTAGCGCTTCAGAAAATAAGAAAAAATGTGGCACTTTAAAAAAAGGAAAACATGGAAAAAAAAAAATTTTTCACAGTTTTTGCGTGCCAACAACATTCGATGCTTTCAAAGCGGTCCCCCATCTAAGTAGTAACCGCGCCCAGCACTGCTTAACTTCGGTGATCGTACGTGAACCGATTTATGCCAGAGGCCAAATGTTCTTGAAACTATATCAAATTTTACTCAGGGCAAGTGCAATATCAGTGCTTGAAATGAATAAATTCCTTTCTTTCGATTGAGTAAATATTTCTTTGAAACTATACCAAGTTTTACTCAGGGCAAGTACAATATTTGTTCTTTGAAATGAAGAATTTTCTTTCTTTGGATTGAGTAAATATTTCTTTGGCGCAGAATCATTACCAATTTTCTTTGATAATGTGTTCATTTTTCTTCAAAAAATAGAAGTATTTTTCTCACTGTGTAAATACAATATATTTATATAAAGCAAACAAAAAGTTTCATTCTTAGGCTCGATATAGTTTATGTCGAATTTGAATATAGCTGTCAGGATCTGCTGGATGTTTTAGTGAGATCTGAGCTTAGACTAAAATCTCTGCGATTTCCACTCCGTATAGGTTCCTGACAGTGAAAACAGTGTTGCTGGTAAAAACCATCTACGAGGGTGGGTCAATAACTTTGCGGAATGAATAATTGCAAATAATTATGCAAATTTAGTTTTCTTTTCCAATATATTTACCTGCTACTCTGATACATTCTTCAGATCTTTAAATTAGTTTATGTTTATCTTACATAAACAATTTTTTATCTTTGTTCGATAAGTAAGCCGAAACTGCGTCCTTGACTTTTGATCCTTTAAAAACTTTCACTCACGAAGTTCCTTTTTCAATTTCGGTGCAAGATAATAATTGCTGGGAACCAGGTCAAAGCTTAAGCGTCAATGATCTAAAATATGGAAGCCCATCTTATGCAGGGCAGCCAACGCAAAACGATGCTTGTGAACATGCGCATTGTCGTGCAAAAGGAAGATACATTTGATTAATTTTTCTCTTCTTTTTGCTGTTGTGGCTTCTTTCAATGGCTCTAAAATTAAATTGCAGTGTTTTCATGCTATGAAGACGCGTTTGTTTTTAAAATCGATCAAAAATATCTTCCCTAAGTTCTAAAAAACGGTTGTCTTGACTTTACCTCCACCCCTTTTTGTAATTTGGTGGCACTATTGACGATGCTGAGGCTGCTTGATGTGCTCAAGAACGCTCATCTTCATCTGAACTTCCATCGCCGGCAACATATAGGGCAAACTTAGCCCACAGCTGGGCCTTCACAGCTGTCTGAACGCCCTCCCTACGCGTCTGCCGATCTACAAGTCTTAATCCGTAGGTGATTTTCGACGCAACTTTACTGAATTCTGGAGAAGTACCACCAGGGAGGCTGCTTAGAAGTGACTCCATTTCAATGACTTTCTTCTTCAAGCCGTCACGGCCTCTTTGACGGGTGCAAGTATACGTCAGAAGGGCTAGTAAAGTTTTGAATTTCCGTTCGGCTCTGAGCGTATTACGCTACTGCTTGAAGAAAGGAAATTTTTTGAACACAAATCCATAATTTGTTTTTTTCACTGAATTTTTCACTTTTCAATTTTCAATGCCTTATCGGACAAGCTCTAGTTATTAGAACTTTCAATAGTATCTTTCTAATTTGCTTATGCTTCAGGAGACAGAAATAGCATTTTATTCAGATTACATATTTCTCAATAAGTGTTCTATACATATTTCTCAATAAGTGACCCAATCACACCTGAAAGTACACTGCCCAGCAGCATGGGTGAAAATCCGCATTGTTGAATTAATACTTTACGTTGTCACGGAACTGACCGTTTAACATCTACTAGCTTGCGGGTACAGTTTTTATATTTAAAAAGATGGTTATATATCTTTCCATGTGGTCTGTGGCTACCATTCAACGTATTCAATGTAATTTCGCAGTGTTTTAATTGTTTCTTAATCGACATTCTTAAGTATAGCATTTCTCAAACCCGGTCGAGCATATCTAAGCACGTATAACATATGCTTGTTGTCCTTTAATCGCTTCATTCGTGACACCATTCTCTTGCTTTAAACTATCCTTTGAGCAATAATACGTTGCAAAGTTTTTGTAAAATAAATCAGTACGGAAGCGTAATATATCATTCGTATTCTGAGTCAGATCTATTAATAAATAACTGTGAGGCACCTAAGTAATTTCTTTATGTATTCTCCCAAGCTCCTTACTATTTTCAGGATAAATCTGTTTAGTCAGATGATGAAATTGACTTTTATCACGTGGATTCTTGAAGCATATCAGATATTTACAATTCAGTGATATGTCACGGCAAAATTTTCCCTGATGAAATACATTTTGTGTCACCAATATCACCGAAAAATAACACCGAAAACTCTTCTGGAATCGCGCTTAAATATTCGATATTTTTAAAACCTACTTTTGTTGGATGTTTCTAAGAAGTGGTTCTATAAAACTCGTCTTTCTACACCCAGATGGGCCGGCAACAAAGTTATAGAAGAAATGGATGGGCCACATACACGTACGCGAGCGTATATGTACGGCATCAGTTCTTCTTGAAGAATGCTTTCCCCTCTCCACTTTGGCAAAATTCATATTGTCAAATCAATGTAAACAAAGTACGAGTCCAAATGATTGCCGAATGCATCTATTCAAATTGTGGCCCATTAACGAAATTTGTATGCCATAATAGCGATTCATGGTTGACTTTAAGTATGATTACTTACTATATTGGCAAGAAGGAAAGCGGCATCGAAAAAAATCCATCTTAAAATAGGAAATACACTGGATGGTCGAGAGTTGTTCTACTCCAATCGGCTCTCACACCATTGGTTTGGTGATTTTCCATTAAAACCCGAACTCACAACACTCATAATTAAACTAAGAATCGAACAAGCGGAACATTAAATTTACAGATCAAAAATTACCGCCGCAATTAGTATTCTTTTGCGAATGCGGAATTACGCGCGCGATCGATAACAAGCTAGTTTGACAACATGAGTTTTCCTAGATTTTTATGAGTCGGGAGCGTCAAAGGCGCAACAATTAGTTTGGTTGTTGGAAGTCACAAATATTTTTGAATGATTCAAATCAAATCAAATCGTTCTCTTATTATGCTTGATACTTAAACACAAAATTAAATTTAGAGGTGGATGTTTATCACATCCCTGGCTCCTGAAGGCCAAATCGACTTCAAATTTATTTATTTATTTATTTGCCAAGCAAGGCATCAAAACACAATAATTTATCTATGCAATTAAGACAGAAACATAATATTACTTATGACAATAAAACATTAAATCTTATAATTACAGTATAATGAAAACATTTAACTTATATTTTCTTCAGGCAATTAAGGAAGGGTAATAGCTGGACTATGATGTTAATAAAGCCTTTGTCAAGTTATTTTTGAAGGTATATTTGGAAATACCTGGAGAGTAGTGCTGGCTTATACTGTTAAATACTCGACTACATCTACTAATGGATTCATTATGCCCGTAGCCTGTGGGGTGCTGATATTCCCTCAGAAGACGTGTATGCCTAGTGCGCCTAGCTTGGTTGTTAATTGTAAATTTGTTCGATAGGGCTCCTATCTTTACCGTTCCATTAATGATATCAAAGGTAAGGCAAGCGCTAACTACCAATCTTCTTGAGGCTAGAGTCGTTAGATTTAAAAGTTGAAGTCTGTGCTCATAAGAGGGGATATTATGAAAATCTAGTGGATTGTAGACGTCTCTCAATGCAAAGAGTAAAAATTGTTTCTGCACCGATTCTAGTCTTTCACAGTGAGTAACAAAATTTGGGCTCCAAATTATGCAAGCGTATTCAAGTAAAGGCCGCACCAGTTATGTAAATAGAGTCTTGGTGACCCAAAAGTTCTTGAATTCTTTAGCACGCCTCTTAATTAACCCTAGCTGCTCGTTAGCTCTGGATAAGACTACATCATATTGCCGGTTGAAACGCATTTTGTTGTCCAAAATTACTCCGAGGTCTGTGACATAATCAACAATTTTAAGCTCATTGTTGTTAAGGTAGTAAGAGTTAGCCATAACAATATTCTTTCGGGAGAAATTTATCAAGTGGCACTTACCAACGTTGAGATAAAGTTTATTCAGATTACACCACTGCTCAAGGGAATCAAGCTCCGACTGGACAAAAGAAACGTCAGAGGGGGTCTTGATAGTGTGATACATTTTCAATTCATCAGCATAGAAGAGATGGGAAATATCAGATAAAATCCGAGATAGATCGGAGATAAATATATTAAAGAGCAGGGGGCCCAAATGACTGCCTTGTGGGACTCCAGAATGCACAGAAATTGTTTTGGACAGTGCCCCTTGAAATTTAACCATCTGTGTTCTATCGCGAATATAGGATATGAGCCATTTGAGTAGGGAGCCAGATATGCCAATATTTCTTAACTTATGTGACAGAATCTGATGGTCGACCCTGTCAAAGGCCTTGCTAAAATCAGTATAGATCGCATCAACTTGGTTTCCTTTTTCCATTTCACAGAGAACGTCTGATACTAGGATCATGAGATTGGTGGTGGTTGACCTTCCTTTGCGAAACCCATGCTGTTGTTCGTTAAGAAGAGGGTCTATGATAGGTGTTAGTGTATCACAAACCAGCTTCTCGAAGAGTTTGGGGATCACAGAGAGAATAGCGATGCCTCGATAGTTATCAACTGATCGTTTGTCACCGCTTTTGAAAATAGGCGTAAGATAAGAAGACTTCCAGGAGGATGGAAAGACGCATAATGACAGTGACTTGTTGAAAATTATGAATAAAGGAGTAATTAGCTGGTTGATGCACTGGACTACAAAATAAGGTGGGATTTGATCGGGACCAGGACCTTTGTTGATGTTTAGCTCGTTGATTGCATTGGCGATTGCTTCTCTAGTTAAAACGATTCTGTTGATGAGAGACGTTGGCTCAGTTGGAGCAGAGGAAACTGCTAAATTTGTTGTCGGGGCTAAAGGATCGTAATATGAACTCTGAAAATGATCCGCAAATAAATTAGAAATTTCTTGTGGAGCAGAAGAAACTGATTTTTCTCTGAACATGGAACCGGGGTAGCCAGTCGTTTTACGTTTGGTATTTACGAAATCAAAGAACTTTTTCGGGTCGTTAATAGTTTTTTCTCCCATTAAATTCACGTAAACATTGTACGCTTCGCCAGATTTTACCGAAAATTCATTTGATAATAGATCGTAATTTCTTTTTAAATCCCCACTGATATTGATATCTTGTTTTATAGCCTTGTATAGCTTATTCCTTTGGTTCCTTAATTGCCTCAAGTTAATATCGAGCCATGGCTCAGAGAGCTTATTACGCTTTTTTATTTTGGGTACATAATTATTAATAGCGTGAAAAACTATTCTGTAGAAGGAAGAAACAAGGTCATCTAAGTCACACGCTGATATGGAACTTGTCCAGTCTATAGAATCAAGATAATGTCTAATGCTTTCATAGTCAGCATTACGGAAATCATATACAATTTCGTTATTGTATGACTGGTTGAAAGCGAGATCGATGGTGGATAGCTCAACTGTAAGAGCAGAGTGATGAAGAGTATTAGAGAAAAGATTCTCAGCGTCAATAGTTGGACTTACCACCACTTCGTCATAGAAATTTGTGAAAATCAAATCTAACCAACTACCGTTCTGGTTAGAAGTCGGGTTGACCTGCTGCAAATCATTGCTAAAAAACGAGCTGATAAGGTTGAAATCAATGGTGTCGATAAGGTTGACCGGGAGGAGATGGTTATCACTCTCGTCGATGGTAAAGCTGATATTCGGGCGATTGAAGTCCCCAAATACGATTATTTTGTCTTCTTCATTCATGGAAGCAATAACCGAAGATATCATGTCGATTATATAATTGTAAGTGCTGTCGTCAGAGCGGGGTGGCACATAGACAATACCAATGTAAAGATAGTGCTTGTTGAATAAAACTTTAGCAAATTTGTGCTCAAATAGCTTACAGTGGTTAGTTAAGACAGGCACACTAGAAAAAGAATTATGAATGGCTATTAGAACACCACCGCCCCTTGAACCACCAGTCTGAGCGTAATCGCGATCAGCCCTATATATGGTCCAATTAGAGTCAAGTATTTCCTCGTTTCGGTATGAATCATTCAACCACGTCTCAGTGATGGCCCGAATGTTAAAATGGCAAGATTTGGCGTCAAGAAATAGTTTGTTTAGTTTGCCTCTCATGCCGCTGCAGTTGTGATAGAGAAATCTAGGAGAATTGAAAGGAATTTTATTGTTAGGAATAATATTTCTTATGGTTTTCGCGAGACTTTTGTAATAGTGAGATATATTTGGAGCTTGCATAAGAGCGATAAGCTTCAAGGTCAAATTTGACCTGCTCCGGGGTCATTCCAAGTTCACCATGATAGCGGATGAAAAATTTACGAAGGGAGTCAATATCAGTGGGAAGGCCTTCTTGTTGAATCATTACTTTTAGGTGTGTCTTCGTTTTTCCCTCGAAACAGGTGGAATCGTTCACGTTATGCATATATGCAAGGTAAAGGCGGACAATATCATAGATCTTATGGTCTCTGAAACGAGATAACAGGTATCTACTATCTGAATCATTAATTAAATTTTTCGTTAGTTTCACTGCAGGAGGTACTAACGGGTCAATAAATTTTGTAGTGGAGGGTTGAATGGTTGCCGGGTTTGGTATTGTTATTGAACCGGAATTTAATGGTATTTGATCCTCACCACGTATAAAATTATTGTATTTAGGAGCTGAAATAGTGTCAGCACCACGCAGCTGTTTATATGGTATTAATGTCCCACTACTTTTGGAATTAGTGTTTGAAGAATGAGTAGTTGCCTAGCGTTAGGTACTTTTTGGGGTGTAATTAGTGAAATTGATGAGTGGGAATCAGTAAGGAGCTCTGACTGGATTTTAATTTTATTAGATTGTGGATATCTAGGATAAGGAGGAGTATTCTTGGAGTTTGATTCTAAGGAATTGCCTAAATACCTGCTAATGTTATTTTTAATATGTACTGGTTGAAGATGATTAGTTGCACGTTGGCTGGGATTGTTGTTTACTCGTTTGGTGTGTTTGTTTCGCCAAGAACTAAATATTAAACCGTTCCAGGTGTAGGTGTCCCCAATCTGCATGTGATTCGTAAAAAGCCATGCGTATTTAGCTGGGACAGACAGCTTAAAACACGTGTGGGATTTACGCTTCTGTCTACGAAGCCTAGCTGGAAATATTTCGCAACTGCAATCAGCGATTTCTAAGTCATCCTTCAGTAATTTGCATAGCCAGGAGTTGTCTGCGTAGCTTGGAGCTCCTTTTACAAAGAATGTCTTATTCAGAGACTTAACACCAATAGTCCTTTCTGTTGGTTTACCCGATACATTGTTGGAAAGCTTAATTCTTCTGATCCTGGAGTCCCATTCATCACGAGACCAATAAGTACCAAACTTCAAAATAGGTCGTTCCGGCGGTACGACTAAGGCTTTTGAAGTATTTTTTTTGGACGTAGGTACACTTAGCTTCATTGGAGATGTTGTCTTATCTACCATGGCTGGGATTTCAGCTTTGTTGGATACGTGCTCGAGAACTTCAATTCTGGATGATGTGGAGCTGATATGGCTAATTTTGTCCGAAAGAATTCGAAGGTTGTTATCAAGACTCATTACTTTGCTCAGCAATGTATCGAGAAGGTCAGTCCCAATGTTGTTTTCTTTAGGAAAGCGTGTTTCAGACTGATCGCAAATTTTGCTCTCAATGAGCACAGATAGTTTCTTATCGAAAGTGGAGATAGCTTTTTCGATATTGTGCTTGTTGTTGTTGTTGGTGCTAGATGTAGCACTAATTAGTCCATCAAAGCATCTGGCCATTTCTGTAAAGCTGTCGGCGTTTGCTTTTGCCTGAGCGATCTGTTTTGCGAGGAGGTCATCTTTGTCCACAATCAAATTGTCAATATGCTGTATGATATTGGGTGCGACGATAACTAACTAGCTGTACCAAGCAAGCTCTCGGTACAACGCTTCATAGTTATGTATTTATGTATTGAAATTATTCCGCAAAACGATCGAGTTTCCCGTATCAATTATTCTCTGCTTTGATAAGCTTTAGAGACGTATACACTTTAGCAACACTGCAACTAAAATTCTCCCACAACTATCTCACGTCAAAATTAAATTACCCTATCGATTTTATCCGGTAACTTCATCGAAAGTTACATGGTTAGAACAGTGTTATCCGAAAAATTTCCAGAGCTTAGAAAATTTAAACATTGGTAACCATTGTAAATGTTCGCGATATGAATACTTAATGTAAACATTTATTGATACGAAAATAGCGAAAACGCCTTGCGCTGGCAACTCTTTACCACCATCAAAGCCAAAAATATATCACACCTGCCTCACATTGAAATCCACCTACCCTGCGAATTCCGTTCCGATTCCATGACTGCATTGGAAGTTATAGGGGTACAAAGGTATTTAGGGCTATCACCTGCAAAAAAATTACAAATTTTCTAAATGTTAATTTTTTTGTTGATCATCAATACAAGATCATTTCTGTTTGAAAATTTTACGATAAAATCACTTAATAAAGATTTAGCAAACATTACAAAACCAACAGTAGCTGGCAGCCCTATATTGATTTATCAACCAGATAAGTTCCATTCATCATGGGTGTGTTCAATGTACATGCTATAGCAGCTATTAGCTGCTATTTGAGCAGTTCTGGCTGTCCAATGTCACGAAATAGCTACTTTCTGATGCTTGCTATTTGCATAGCTGCTAAGGTAGCAGCTATTTGCTGCTCGTAGTCCGGATGATAGCAAGAAAGTAGCTAAGGCGAAATGGCCGTCCGTACACAGCTGACATGCAGTTCAAACGTCATTTTCAATTGGAAATTGAAATAAAAATAAGTTTTTGCGCTTTTTTGACCCAGGAGATGAGGAATAAATTTGAAAATAGTGACAGCATAGATTAAATACGGGCTTTTAAACACTTCAACTCAACTCGAGTTAAGTCGGCTTTCACATAGTGCAGCTCATCTTAAGTTTTAGCAGGCGAGCATGAAGCGCAAAAGGCCGGGTGCACTGATTCATGTGCCATCAAATTTTCAACGATTATTTTTTGCTCTTTTTCACATATATGGCGTCAAAAGCCGGAATAAGTGACATGTTTTAAATATGTTAGGAACATTTTAAGGGTTTCTGCAGCTGTATGTTGAAAACTCCTAAATAATGAAAACTCCTAAATTGTATACAATTTCCAAAGTGCAATGGAAGTATTGAACTAATCCACGAAAACACAAATATTAAAATTGAAAAAAAAAATTTGAAAAAGTATTTTTGAATTTGCTGACCTTCGTAGCAGCTCTTGGCTGTCCAATATCCATAACTGCTTCACCTAGCTACTTCAAATTTTGACACTTGCTAAAGTGATGCTATGCTATTCTTTTGAAGCAGCTATACCATGCACATTGAACACACCCCATATGAACTTCATTTTGATTTCATGAGCATGGGGCAAAAAACCTTTTTTTCTGAGAACATTTTCCAAATCCTCGACACCGAAATTGCCATAGCTGGTAGCTCCAACCGAATTTTTCAACCAAATTTCTGAAACGATGAAGTCCTTTTCGTGTGTGGATTGCTCTCAGCCTAAGTATGTAAATTGTGAAAGTTTGTCATACCGTCCCTGGTAAATCAGGACTCATCCGTCCAGATAATGGTGTTCAACAAATTTTCGTTGTCTAATTGTTTCTCAAGGAGCCAATTGCAGAATTCCATCCTTTTGGGCAAATCGATCAGTAGCAGCTCCTGCACTGGTGTGTGATGGTAGAGATGTAAACGGGCTGCTTTTAAAACACTCCAAACTTTCCACGTAGACACGTTAAACTGCAACACCAAGCGTCGAATACTGATTGATGGGTCAGTTTTCACTGCATGCAGGTTTTCTTCATCTGTCCGTACAGCAATTGCAGGCGCAGGATTTGCGTTTACTCGGCTCGTCCTAACGCTGCCAGATTACAATAGAATATTCAAAGATTGGGCCGCTTCTGAACCTCCCCGGCATTCTCCATATACGTACATAATATCTGCATATTCTTCATTAGTGTAGTGAAACATTTTGAATTTATTTTCGAAATTTTTGGTAATATCTTGTAGTTCGAGTAATGTACTGAAACTAACAAAAATTTGAAAGTGGTTCTGTTGTTATGGGATCTTAAATTTTTAACGTATCCCATTAATAAAGGCGAAGAACTGTACCCAATTTTACCTGTTACATCCAGGCAGATGCATTATTTATGTTGAAATTAATTATAGTTTAGTTTATTTTATTGATAGTTTAAAAAGTAATTAATGGGCAGTAGAAATACTTAAGTACAAGTAACAATTTAAACTTTAACTTTTCTTTTCATGGAGGGCGACTTTACGGCATATTTACTTTTTAAGCGATACGTATTTTCGCTTACTACTTGCGAAATGGTAAAACCTAAGTCATAAACATGCATGCAACTTTTGAAGCCAACAATATGGCCTATAAAAATATGAAATTAAAATGGCTTCTTTTCATGAGATTTTCTGAGAAAAACGAACTTAACACAGAATTTTCGGGGTAGAAGTGCCAAAATTTTGTGTTTCGAAGTAAATATCTCAAAATCTGTAACAGTTACAATTTTGAACGTTACTTCAAACTAAAGGTAATTTAATTCCATAAAAAACAAGCCACAAAACTTTGCGTTATGATTATTAGTTTTCAAGATATAAAGATTTAAATGATTCAGGGTACAGGTCCGAAAAACTTTTCTTGACCACCCTGTAACTCCGCAGATTTTGAAAACCGGACCACCCTGTAGAACGATTTTTTGCTCAAAATATATCAAGGAATGCGTCCTTACAAAAATGTCCACCGAGTACCGAACACCCTGTATATATATATACATATATATATAAATATATATATATATATATATATATATATATATATATATATATATATATATATATATATATATATATATATATATATATATATATATATATATATATATATATATATATATATATATATATACAGTGGTACCTCGACATACGAGTTTAATTCGTTCCGTAACCTTGCTCGTATCTCAAAGCAATTTTCCCCATTGAAATTAATTGAAATGCCATGAATCCGTTCCAGCTCTCAAAAAACCACCTCAGTTTTTTTGTAAAGGTTTTGAATAAGAAAAATGTATTTTCAAAAAGAAACATTTATTCATAAACAACAAATACATATTCTATAAAAACATAATTAATAATTCACTAAAAAAAAATCATTAAAAATCAAAGTGAAGTGCTTATGGAAGCGCTTAATTTTCCCTGGTCTTCGGGTTTTTCGTCACGCTTTGCGTATTGTCACCAGCAGATCGTTTAAAAAAACTGTCCAAAGAGGTTTGTTTCTTCCTCTCTTTCAGGATATTGTGGAAATGCGTTAGGCAAGTTTCGTTGAATAGCTCCGATGCACGACCAGTTGCAACTTTTTCGGCGTGATTTTTGTCCACAAACTCTACAACTTTCTCCCACATTCCCAAGATCTCCTTTATGTCTCTTGTAGCGATAACCTCCTCCATTTCTGGCTCCTCTTCAAAACGTTAAACCACCGTATGTTGCTGCGAATGAAGATCGTGTAACTCTTCAGTTGTAAGCTCCGGAGACTGTTCCTCGAAGAGTTCGTTCACATCACTCTCATCTACCTCCAGACCCATGGATTTTCCTAGAGAAACAAACTCCTCTACCACTGACACTTCAGCTTCCAACCCTTCGAAGGCAAATTCAGCTAGAGTTTCAGGCCACAGCTTCTTCCATGCAGAGGTTAAGGTCCTCGTTGTAACACCCTGCCATGCCAGATCAATAATTTTTAGGCATATCACGATGTCAAAGTGGTTCTTCCAGAACTCTCGAAGGGAAAGGTTTGTGTTCTCCGTCACCTCAAAGCAGTGCCGAAAAGTGTGCTTGGTGTACAACTTCTTAAAATTGGAAATCACCTGCTGATCCATGGGCTACAGGATAGGAGTGTTGTTGG